>PVJL010002076.1:0-165293 GCA_004026885.1 Lyroderma lyra
ATAAAAGACCTCGTATTGCCAAAGCAATACTACATAAAAAGAATAAGGCTGGTGGCATTATACTTCCTGACTTCTATTTATATTACAAAGCATCAATAGTCAAAACAGCTTGGTACTGGCAGAAGAACAGAAATAGAGACCAATGGAATAGAACTGAAAACCCAGAAATAAACCCACAAATATATGGACAAATAATTTTTGATAAAGGAGCAAAAAACATACAATGGGGAAATGTAGTTTATTTTAAAAAAGCAGTTGACCAGCTTTAAAATACGTTAGACCTCCTTTCTTCTAATGATGACCCATTGATTGTCCAATTTAGCAGTTTGCTTTGGCATTCATTACAATCCATTTTTTTTCCATTCAAAAGTGCCTGTATTAATGTGGACATATCATTTATTGTTCCATAATAAAATGAAAGGATTCTGATTTGCATGATTATGGAAATCATTGAATCTGTCTCAGTTCTCAGTATAATTTTCCCCATTCACCATTTCTAATTCATGATTATCTACCCTTGCATTGAAATTTTCTGATTAAAGAAAATTCACAATGTGCTAATTTCTAAAGTTTTCATTTCCCCCAGTATTTGGGCTATATCTTTTGTTTTATTGCTTCATGGATATGACCAGTTTTTCATAGTATGTCCAGTAATGTTTAAGGTCATTCAATTATCATTTCCCAGTGGATTCATAATATTAATTTATTGATGCACTCATTCATTCATGCCTTTGCAAATACATTTGGAAGGGCTACCATATTCTAAGAATTCTACAGAGAATTTGGGAAATAGAGATTACTGTGTTGGTCCTGCCATGCCTTAGATTTCACGGTGTTGTGAGGGCAAGCAATGCTTAATGCAGATAATTATAAAATAATGTGATAAATTCTATAATGTGCATCTTAATGAATATTCTAGAAGCATTTAGGAGTAGCATAAAATCCTAGGGTAACAGGAAAAACTTCTTGAGTAGTCAAAGGCTCGTTCTTAAGGGACAAATGAGCATTGGCCAGGTGAGCAGAACAATCTGAAATGAAGGGACTTGAGCAAAGGCAAAGAGGGAAAGAGTGACATGTGCTTGCAAGGAACATAACTCAGTGTTGGAAAAGCTTAAAACATGAGGCATTCGATGCCAAGAGAGACTCAACAGCATTAGGCAGGTGTCAGATCACAGAGTGAATTTTAGGCCATGTAAAAGAGCTTAGACTTCATCTGTGAGTGATTGTTAACCTCTTAGGGATTTAAAGCAGGGAAATTATCTGGTCAGATTTCTGCTTTAGATAAATCTGTTGGCTGTATGTCACATGGATATAAGAGATCATCAGAATTGTTCAGATAAGCAGGGATGGCTGTGAAAATTTGACTCTAGAAATGATTGTTAAAACAGCACTACCTCAGATACAAGAGACCACATATTTGCCACAAATCCATAGAGACAGAAGGTAGATTAGTGGTTTCCAGATGCTGGGAGGTGTGGGGGAATTCTAATGTGTACATTTTTTATAGTAATGAAAATGTTCTGGAATTTGATAGTTGCAATCATTGTACAGCATTGTAACTATGCTAAAAACTAGTGAATTGCATACTTCAAAAGAGTGAATTTTATAATGTTTGATTTATATCTCCAAAAAGTCTTGTTAAATAAAAACAATAGCAAAGAACTTAGTGATGAATAAAAAATGAAAGGAAGTGGAGATCCGTGAGAAAACTTTCAACTTTCTTGCTTTGGAGACTAGATCAATGGGTTATGTTACTAAGATGATAGAGGACACCAGGGAAGGAGACATTGTGGGGTGGTAGTTGGGGTAAAATTGGGGGTGGATAGTTTGATTTCAGTTTTAGATAGTTAGAGTTCTATGTAATATCTACTTGTGCCTGAACTGGTGGTTGACCTATTCCATAGATATAAATTTGGTAGCACCTGTCCTAGAGTTTCAATGGATTCTCAAAGTTTTCTGCCTCCATATATTCCAGAAGTCCAACAAAATTTCTTTAATAGAATACCTCTTGGCATGCCAGTGACTGTCATTCCAGGAATGGAATATATTAGAACCTACCATGTTGAGGATTATAATTTTTAAAAGCTAGTCTACTGGAGATGTTGATATCTTCCAATAGAAATTTTTTTGTCCATACTTCCCATGCCCTCTATTGGAAATTTTTGTTATCAGTGATGGCTAAAACCATGAGGTTAGGTGTGATCACCTAAGGTTCTTTATCAAGTGGGGAGAACATTTAAGGAGTAAGAGAAGGAAGGGCAGAACCAAAATGCTCATATAAAGAAGAAAGAACAACTGTAGGAAAGGTTCTTGGCAACTCATAGCTTTAAAGTCCTTATTTATTGAGTGAATGAATAAATAAGTGAATGAGTATGATTTCAAGGAAATGAATGGAGGAATTTTAGGAAGTAAAGAATGATCAGGTATTTCAAAATGAAGGGATAAATAGAGTAAAGTAAAATCTGAATTGTGTCCATTGGATTTGCCAAATTTGGAAGGCTTGTGTGACTTAAGTTAATTTCAGGGATGACTAGTGGACTAAGAGGGACAGTAGGAGGATGGCAGTGGATGTCAACTACTCTCATAGGAAATATGGATGATAAAGGAGAAGGAACGAGAACATAGGGGCTCTAAAAGACAGGAGAAAGGTTTAACACTATGTTTTCAATATAAATCATTCTTCTCCTAACTAAAAATTTCTATGGTGTTACTCAGGAATCCTATTTAACCAGTTTTTAATTCTATGGAACTGGAATTAAACTGTGCCCACATTTCTCATTGTTTCATTATTTAATTTGTATAATTTAGAGGTAGTTGCAAGATCATTCCTTCAAAATGCCATCCTTCTCCCTGTTCTATTTTACCCTGTAGTTGGAGGTAAAATTCACATATCATTTTTTTTTTTGTAGAATTTACTGACAAAAGCTGGGACTTGAGTGGTGTCATATCTGTAAGAGACATGTCACAAGTTGATGACATTTATGTTGTGAGAAATTCTGCAGCTGTCTGTCTTATTCATCCCACTTGTTATTCTGAATGGATCTTTGCTTTAAATCATAGAAATAAAAGTTCTGCAGGTATTTGTTATAAAAGCTATACATACTGACCCTTAAAAACATTTCATTATGCACTGTTTTGCACACTTCTTTCTACCAGCATTTCTGTTATAGAGAGGTTTCCCTTTTTACTGTCCTACTTGGTGCTTTCATCTTCATGGATTCTTCACTGGATCCTTCCTGTTTCTCTTGTATCTTTCTTGTCTGTGACCAAAAGCAGGCGGTTGACTTTGTTTTGTGCAACAACAGCAGCAAATTTCCTTTGGACCTTTTGTATGTTTTCAACATTCCCCTCCTTCCTTTGAGGGTGGATAAATCCAGAATTGTGTCTATAATTATGGTTTCTTTTGTTTTTTTTTTCAGGATATATTTACTCTTTACCTCATTGCCCACAACTGTTCATTAAACTGTGCTTTGGAAATACAGCAATTGCTTTACTTTCAAACTTGTGGCATTTTATGATCTTCATTCTCCTTGAAATTCAGGCAACGGTAGAGACAGTTAATCATCCATTTCTCCACATGTTGGACTCCTTTTTGGACTTTCTTAGCTGATTCTTTCCCTGCATTCCATGGACACCTCCAGCAGCTCCTTCATTGCTTCTCTTCATTTGCCCTTTCTTCCATTGTCCATTTAGCCAAAGCTACAGCTTTCACCCTCTGCAGTTTTCTCCCTGTTCAGTCTACTCCCCTTCCCCAATCCCCACCACATTCTAAAGGCACTTCTCACCATCTCTGTCACCAATTTTGCAATGTCTACCCCTCCCTAGTCTTTGCCTCCTAGACCAGTACTGTCCAATCCTTTGGCTTCTCTGGGCTACATTGGAAGAAGAATCATCTTGAGCCACACATAACACACACTAACATTAACAATAGCTGATGAGCTAAAAAGAAGTTGCCAAAAAAGTCTCATAATGTTTAAGAATTTGTGGTGGGTCACATTCAAAGCCGTCCTGGGTCGCAGGTTGAACGAGCTTGTTCTAGATGCTCTCTACCCTTTCCCCTACTTTTGCTTGAATACTTTTGCTTACCATTCCTAAAGGTTCATTAAATAGATAAGTAGATTTCTTGCTTCAGCACAAGTCATAATGTGCACCAGAAAAATATCATTTTAAATGCAGAATTTAATTGATCAGGATTTAGTAAAGCAGAATAAAACGTGAACATTGAGAAAATGAAAATTCTTCTGAAATTCTTTTTTATTTCTAAATATTGCTTAGATCATCTTAAAATGTAAGTGAGCTATTGCTTATTTTGAACTATCAGTGTCCTAAGATGTGTATGATTAACTTAGAAAATCCTGTTTTGAAATTAAAAAACAAAAAGCAGAAGTTCCTCTTTAAAGTTTAGGGCTTATGTTTAAAGCTGTCATTCTTTTTCAGCTAATACATCAAACTCCACTTTATTTGATTACTTGTTTCTTTGTTGGGGAGCAATTTAATGCAACAATCTTGTTGAAGCAAGTATTATAAGACAGACTAGATTATCTTGATCAAAAACCTTTTGGCTTTATAGGAATATTACACAACTATTGGTTTTAATATTAACATTGTCCTCATTTTTCTGAGTTAGAAACCAGGTCCAACCTCCAGTAAACCATTCATTGCAGCTCACACTGGTTAGCATAATCAATTTATCACACTCATTTTGTAAAGTTGCAGGAGAACCCCCTAGAAGGGTGTTACTTAAAATTACCGCTGATGTAAGCTTTTCATATCATGCCAAAGGAAGGGCAGTTGACACTACTAGGAAATAAACTCTACTGCAGCCTCTTTAATCATTTGTCAGGATGTATTATGTCCTTGTCATTATCAAGGGGTAAACACTGTCATTAATCTGCAAGTGAGGAAATGAGTAACCACACCAATGTTCAGGTGCCTTAGCTGTTAATGGAAATTCATCTTTATTGCATCTTTCTTACTCTTTAATTCTCTCCTGTTGCTCCTTTTCTGTAAAATGTGCAGCTACATGTTATGTTTGGAAAAAAATATATGTAATACATTATTATGTTGTTGGCCATTGTAAAAATTTGCTGGGTGTGTTCAGCAAGACAGGCATTGACAATGCAGTAGTTAAGCCGAGCCAGCATAGATTAGTCTAAATGAGAACACACCAGCTATAAATTTAACAAAGTGTTCATTTTCTAAAGTGATTGCTTTATGCATCTGCAAATAGGAAATAACAGGATGTTCAACTCCTTTTTTTCTAGACAAATAAAAACTTGGATCTTGAAAAGCTTTCTTTATGAACCTTTAAACAGTTATTTTAATTTTAGATGCTGTCACTGATGTGTTATGTAAAAATGGGATATTACTTACAGTGGATGTGAAACAGAATTGCATTTATAGCAGTTGTTATTTGACTTAAATTGCCACTTATGTCTTGAAACCTCCTGTGGAGATGCTATGAATTATCTATATTAATTAGGTGAATATTCAGATTAAAGCTGGATATAATAGTGTTTTGTGTCCATCAGATGATGCTACAAAATCTAGTAGCATTATGTTTCTCCTTTATAAAGTTTTTAGTTAAAACCAATACATAAACCAAGTTTGTCCAACCTGCGGCCCAGGATGGTCCAACACAAATTCGTGAACATTCTGAAAACATTTAGAAAATTATGCATGGACCTTTTTTTAGCTCCTCAGCTATTGTTATTGTTAGTGTATTTTGTGTGTCGCCTAAGACATTTCTTCTTTCAACATGACCCAGGGAAGCAGAAAAATTGGATATCCCATCCCTGACCTAAGCCATGTGTACTGTTTAGCACTTTGATGACAATTACCCTTAAAGAAATAGCAAATCAGAAGCTTAACCATGAAAATAGTTAAACTCCAGGAGATATAAAGGTTGATTGCCCAAATAATAATTCACTATGTATTGAGTTTAGGCCTATGTCAGATACTGCATGTTATCTCATGTAATATATGGAAGACAGTACAAGGTGTCTATTATCATTCATTCATATATATATATATATATATATATATATATATATATATATTTTTTTTTTTTTTTTTTTTCAATGCCCTTCTCAAGACCACACATAGAACTTGGAAGTCATAGAACTTGGATTTGAACCCAAGTGTGTCTGGCTCTGAAATCTCAGCTATTATGCAGTGGGTTGCACCACCTCTCAGAGTATTTGCTCAAGAAAAATCTTAGATTTTCATTTGAAAGATGTAAGGTGTGTTCGCCTAAGTCATTAAAGCACCTTCATTAGGGATATGGTATCTACTTTTGTGAAAGCTCATATTTATTTTTTAGAGATTTGACAGGCAATTCTTTTATACAGAGCATGGTGGGTTGAATCTCATGGTGATAAATAGCAGATTCTAGATACGGATTGACTGCCTTGGTTCAAATTATGACTGACATTTTCTAGCTGTGTGACCATAGGGAAATTACTTAACTGCTCTGTGCCTCAGTTTAATGACCTGTGAAATAGGCATAATTATATTGAGTAATTATGAATATTAAATGTGGTAATAAATGTAAAGCAATCAAACCAAGCCTGCAATATAGTAACTGCTTAGTAAAGAGCAGCTATCTCTTACCATTTTATGAAGCAATATCTCCAGCACTTATATTCCTTTTTTTAATTGTTAAATTTATTGGGGTGACATTGGTTAGTAAAAATTACATAGGTTCCAGGTGTACAATTCTACAATACATCATTTACGTGTTTAACCACTCAGAGTCAGTTCTCTTGTCATCACCATATACTTGACTCCCCCACCCTCCTCCTCCAGCTTCCATTTAGCTTCATAATGTCCATAATAGCAATACCTACTTTCCATTTCCTACTTAACCCTACCTTTCTGGCCTTGATTCATTCTCTCTTTCCTGGGGTTATATCAGCAATCAAAACAAAATCTCAGCTTTAATGTAGGCCACATTCTAGTGGACAAATGTTTAAGTTATGTCCTCATTTTTTCTCAACATTTTTATCACTTTGCCACTTGTCATCTTCATTCTAGCTATGTCTTTGTCCTTTTTCCCCACCTTCGATTTGCTAACACCTCCAGGTTGTTAAAAATTCAACTGAGGTGTTACCACCAATGAGAAGTCATTTTCCTTAAATCCTCATCCCCTTCAGGTTTAGATGAATTTTTTAAACCAGCCCAAAGAGTGTTCTTCAACTACACATCACAACCCACAACATAATTTCATTACAATATCTTTTGTATTTGCCACTAGACTATGAGCACCTACAGTAAGAACCTTAACTGACTCTGTGGTGTGTTTTGCCAGAACAAGAAGTAATAATTCCTGGAAGAATAAATTGAAAAAATAGTGTCTCAACATTCCCATCAGGACACATTAGAATAAGTTAGTACTAAAATCAAAATTTTGTAGGTGCTTTGATAATGAAAAGTCTATTTCTTTTTCACTCTATTTTTCTCTACACCATGGTGCCTAGGAATAAAGATAAACATGAAAAGATACTCAGTTACATTACTTTTCAAGTTTTATTGTTGGCAAATTACTTGAAGTCATGGAATAATAGTAATGTGCTGTATTTGCATGTCTCCTTCATAAGATGCTTATTTTATGTGAACTTTCCAATATCCTTGTGAAGGGGGCATGACAAATCATTTATTTTTGTCCTAAAGGTAGCACTATTGAGACTTGGTAAGTAACCTGGAGCACAGCACATGCTTTCCTAAAGGTGATAAATGTCTGTTGAAATTAAGTCCAAACTTACTACAAAATCACTGGAAAATTTATAAACTAATTTTTAATTTTCACCTTTACTAAGGGAAGAGAAAAGTATGAAGTAGGTAAGTGAAGATTTACAACAGGGATATCCAATCTTTTGGCTTCCCTGGGCTGTGTTGGAAGAAGAATTATCTTGGGCCACAGATAAAATATGCTCACACTAATGATAGCTGATAAAAAAGGTCTGTGACTAATTTTTATAATATTTTAAGGTACGAATTTGTGTTTGGTCACATTCAAAGTCGTCCTGGGCTGCATGCTGTCCACAGGCTATAGGGTTGGACAAGCTATGGTTAGAAGGCACTGTGATCACATTGGGACCTTAGTTTCCTGATTAATATTTTATCCTTTCTCATCTTTTTGTTTAAAATGAACATTGGTTTTTTTTAATTCATTTTTATTGTTAGACTTATTGGGGTGACATCTGTTAGCAAAGATTTCATAGGTTTCAGGCATACAATTCTACAGTGCATTGTCAACTTGATGTATAATAAGTTCACCACCTAATGTGACTTCTCTTTCCATCACCTTATATTTAGCTTCCCCCCTCCTCTCCAACCCCCTCCCCTTTCTCCCTTCCCTATCCTACTCGTCCCCTAATAAACATTGAACTATTGATTGTGTCCATGGGTTATTTGTTTATAATATTATTGATAGCTGTAGTACTTTAAATTAAATGTATTGAATCAAATGATAGGTAATGTGGCTACTGAAATGATTTGATTATCAGAAGACATGATAATATTTTTTTTCTCTATCAAATTGTGAAAGCTATTAATTCCCAGCAAGACTTGTTTTTTAAAGCTTATCCAAAATTATATTATGGTCTTATTCATTTAAGTATATAGCTAAAGATTTCATCAAATATTTTGTATTTTCAGAGTAATTTGATCATATATGGGTATTTGATTATATTTATGACTTATTTTTAGGTGAGATAATAGTATAATGGTTATATTTAAAAATGGCCTCCTTAGTTTTTACAAATATAAACAAATAGTTTATGGATGAAAGATCTATGTATGGGATTTGTATCAAAATAATATGGGGGAAGATGAATGGAAGTGGAGAGGAAACAAGATTGTCTATGGGTTATTTTTTGAAGCTGTGTAATATATACGTGGCCATTAATTTTATTCCTTTCTCTAGTTTTCCATACATCTGACTCTTTTCATAATAAAGTGTTAAAATATTTTATATTTTTTTGTCTTGCAATTTTATTTTTTCACAAGAACTGGGCAAAAGGTCAAATAGAATATTGAAATTTTGAATTTTCAATTTCAAAGCTCCTACTAGGGGAATTGAATATAAATGTTGCATGTGGTGGCTTGGTGATAAAGAGCTTTGACGAAGAGTCCACATTGAGTATAATGATAATACCACTGAGATCTTGAAATACTCCTATTTGAAGAGCAAAAATGTGCTTCACCGAGTGTTCAGAAGAGAATGCCAAAGACAAGTTGAATATTATATCAAAGTACAGATGAGAAAGTGAGACTTGAGTCCTTCTAGGTGACAGAGTGTGTTAATTTTTTTTCTCAACTGCACCATCATATTTTCTTCTTTTTTCATCATCTTGCATAACTTCTTTGCTAAGTGCTAGCTTTTCTAAATGATGCATCTAAAGCTGGCAATTATTTTTACATTGGTTTTGCATGAATAATACTTCCTGATACTCTTTTTGAGCTCATAGAATATTTACATGTACTTTTTAATTTCCTGATTATTAATGATTTGCTGTTAATGAAGGCAATAGCATATTCTTTATGAAAACAGGAAGATACTGTACAGCTTATGAAACTAAAGCAGAGATATGCTTTCTTATTTTTCTATGACAGTGCCCCATGGATATAAGAATTAAATTACTTATTTTTCCTTTCTCATTTTACTAACCATCTCAGAGAAGTGGTTCGGCACAATCATTGCCAATTCTACTCCAAATCAAGAAATCTTTTAAGTATCCTTAAAAGCTACCATAATAAGCTCATGGCAATGTGTGTCTTTAAGAGATAATTTTCTTTTGGGGGCAATGTGTTTACTTAAGCATGAGTACAAGAGAAGGCAGAATTTTCTTTTAGGAGGAGGAGAAAAGTGGCCACTGTGAATCAGTTAGGCTTTCAGTGAAAATTACCTTTTTTTTTTTTTTTGGCCTTACGATTTTTATCAAACCATTTACCAGGGTGTCCTAATTTACAAGTGGGGTCCTTTGAGGTTTCATTGAAAATATAGTGGTCTTCCTTGTTGTCCTTATTAAGGGTTTGACACACCATGCTTGCTCAGTGAGAGTTTGCAGATTTAAAAAAATTGAAGTACTGTTTGATGACTATCTTGGTCATTGCAGCAAGAAGATGATATTTATGGTGAGCGCATACTGTGATACATTCATATGGATTCCTTTATGGTGTCGCTGGTTCTAAAGTCAATGTAAAGTATCTCCTGATCACAGGTAACTTCTTCAGCCTGTATGCCATAGAGAATACCCATTGCCATACAGAAGACCTGGCTGGACTTCTCCCAGTGATACAGTTCCTTAGTAAACTTTCCTTAAATTACTTGGTTTTCATTCTCTTGGTGCCAGGTGTATAGTAAACATTAATTGCTATTTATAAATTGAATGAATGAAGGAATTCTTTCTAGTTGTGAAATGGGGGGGTGTTATTAAAGTTCCATGAATGTAAGTTTCTTCATATGTACAACAGAGGTGATAATACTTAACTTTCAATGATGTTGATTAGATTGATGTATAATTTATGTAAGTTCTATCTTCCTTCCTTCCTCCCTCTCTCCTTTCCTCCCTCCCTTTCATCCATCTATCCATTCATCCATCCATCCATCCTCCATCATCTATCTGCCATGCCTAACACAGCAACTGGCAGATTTCAGGCACTGAGGAAATGGTAGTCTCCCTTCTCTCATCATATACCCTGTACTTCTACAGGGATCGAGATTGCACATTTGTACAGGTTGTGCACTGCACAACTTCAGAGGGTGACATACATCTAGTAAATAATACAAATGGTACTAGTGGAGATGTGTAGCATATGAACTGAAAAATGAAACATATGTTTCTACATTTTTAACCCTCTATGCCAGTGATTCTTAACATGGAATGCCTGCATCCGAATTACCTAGAAGTGATTTCTTAAAATGCAGATTCCGGTGTTCCTCTCCACATCTACCTAAGCAGGGTATTTTGAGATAGAACATATAGATCTGTATGTTACAGACCTCTCCATGTAATTATTTAAATAGCTTTCTTATGATATAAATTTCATACCACATAATTCAAGACTGTTTTGTCCAACTCTTTCTTAAGCATGCTGAATCTTTGTTCTTTTTAAAAAAATATTTATTTTTTCAGTCATAAGTGACATTCAATATTATTTTATATTAGTTTCAGGTATACAGCATAATGGTTAGACATTTATATAATTTACAAAGTGATCCCCCAATTAGTCTAATACCCATCTAACACCATCAGAGTTATTACAATATTATTGACTCTATTCTTCATACTATACTTTATATCCCTGTGACTGTTTTGGTAACTTCCAATTTGTACTTCTTAATCCCATCACCTTTTTCAACCAGCTCCCCAACTCCCCTCCCCTCTGGCAACCATCAGTTTGTTCTCTGTATCTATGACTATGTTTCTGGTTTGTTTGTTTATTATGTTCTTTAGATTCTACATATAAGTGAGATCATATGCTGTTTGTCTTTCTCTGTCTGACTTATTCCACTTAGCATAATACCCTGTAGGTCCATCTATGCTGTCACATTTGTTCTTTTAATACCTTAGTTTACTGCCCTTTGCCATAAAAAAAAATGTGTACCGTGACCTTACTTTCTCTGTGACTCTTTGGGGATCCACAGTAACAGATGCTTGTACATGTATTGTACATATTACCTCTATAACTTTCATCACATTCCTTCATTTTTAGGGTTTAATATCTGTCTTTTCTCCTACTAGCTTCCATGCACACATGCACACAGATTTAGAATTAGATTGACTTGGGTTTGAACTGTGGGTCTGCCACTTTGGGGAAAGATACGCTTTCTTGGTTAACTGAAAAATGCAACTACTAAGTACCTAGTTCATGGAGTTGTATGAAACTAAAATGGAATGAAATATAAAGTGCTTAGTATAACATGTGACAAATGAGGCTAATAATACCTACTTTATCAAGCTATGTGAGAATAAAATAGAACTTAGTATATTGTGTGGAACATGCTGAGCATATGAAAATGATAGCTATAATTAAATTGAAGAGAGTACTGTGTACCCCTTTATATTCCATAAAGTTACTAACTTTAATAAATTAATTAAACAGTTATTGATTACTTACTAAATACAAGGCACTGTGCATATGGTAAGTAAGGAAAATAAATGTGTGTATAAATATGAAGCATTGTATGAGCTCTGCCCTGAAGAACCTTGCCATTTATACAGTACACAACTAACCACATACAACAAATATTCCATAATGAAATAATAGACTGCATGGTAGCATAGATCTGCAAACTAACTGTTATCAGAACACAGAGGAAAAGGAATTTAAATTTCAGAGAGTGATGTGATCAGATTTTTATGGAGGAGGAAGGTAGACTTTGGTCTCTGTCTTTAAGGATGTGTATTAAGAGGTGGCTGTGGAGAAAGGAAAGCATAGTTTGGCTGGAGAAATGAATGCAGGATGGAGAGCTTAGTGGGGAATGCTTGCAAGGGGGATTGGGTCTTGATCTCAGAGGTAGCAAATACCAGAGCCTTTGAATCACTTGCTGTAGGCCATTGGGAACCCTTAAAGATTTTTGAGAAAGGCAGTGACATTAGCTGATCTGTATCTTAGAAGGGTCATTTGGGTGGGATGTAGAGTATATTCAAGGTGTTAAAGATAGGGACTAGAAGAACCATTTATAAGGTTCTTCATAAAATTAGTAAGATTGTGAAACAGAAAATAGGCAAAGAAGGTACAAAACTGTCATTCCAAACTCAGGATATGCCAAAGTTACTGATGAACCCTAAAGCAGTACCAGTGAGAATAGAAAGGAAAAGAAATAAAGGAGGGTACACACACATGCACACTACACACACACACACACACACACACACACACAAAAGATACTGGGATTAACTAATGGCTATACAATGTATGCGGAATATAAAACTGAAAGCCAAGAAAAAAAGAAATGAACAAACAAATAACCCATGGACACAATCAATAGTTTAATGTTTATTTGGGGATGAGTGGGTTAGGGAGGGGAGAAAGGGGAGGGGGTGGGAGAGGAGGAGGGGAAGCTAAATATAAGGTGATGGAAACAGAAGTCACATTAGGTGGTGAACTTATTATACATCAAGTTGACAATGCACTGTAGAATTGTATGCCTGAAACCTATGTAATCCTTGCTAACAGATGTCACCCCAGTAAGTCTAACAATAAAAATGAATTAAAAAAAAAAAAGAAATGAAAATACCTGTAAAAGTAATGTAAACTTATCCCAAATATATTTATAAGGCTATTTTGGAAACTATAGCAATCTTTTATATTATTCTCTATAACACTTTCTGACAAAATGAACACATACGTCAAAATATTGACTCTTCTCACATGAAAATTTATTCTGTTTTTCTGTTTATTTATGCCACCTTTTGTGTCTCCAAGTATTTTGTTTTACTTGTATACAGGTTTGTAGGTATTTATGGATTTTCATCTTGTTCTATAATGCTGACATAAAGGAAATTTATTGATTTGTTTTAATATATTTAACTTGTAACTGAATTCTTTAGTTAGTCATAGTCGTTTTTCAGTTGATATTTATATCTTTTTAGGCAGACAATCATCTTCCCAAGATTTATATACCTCTGATTTTTCTTGTATCATATCATTATCTAGGACTCCCAAAGCAGTATTAAATACTAGCCATAAAGACTTGTTTTAAGTTAATCTTTTACCATTGCACAGAATGTTTTGCTTATTTATTTGTTTTTGAGATATGCTTGACATATAACACTGTGTAAGACGTACAGATGTTGATTTGATGTACTTACATATAGCAAAATGATACAATGTGTTGATGTGACACACTTATGTATTGCAAATGGATTACTACTGTTAGCATTAGCTAACACCTTCCTCATATCATATAATTTCTTTTTCTTATTTGTGATGAGAACATTTAAGATCTACTCTCTTAGCAGCTTTGAAGAATACAACAGAGTATTAACTGTAGTCACCATGATGTACGTTAGATTCCCAAAACTTAGAAGTGGAAGTTTGTACCCTTTAACCAACATTTCCCCATTTGCCCCACCCCATGGCCCCTAGTAACCACTGCTGTACTGTCTGCTTTTATGAGTTCGACTTTTTTTTTATTCCACATGTAAGTGAGATCATGCAGTGTATGTCTTCCTTGAAGTTGGATGTTTTAGATTTTTTTTTTTATAAAGAATGGATACCTGTACTCTTAGTTTACTTTGAACCTTCAGAATAGACATTGACTTTTAAGTGCTTTTAATAGATCTTTAATATTTTGACATGAGGCTGATCTATTTTTCATGTCATTTTCAGTATAATATTTATACTAGTTTCACAAAATAAGTTGGGAGTTCATCATTTTTAGTGTTTTGTAATCATTTTTTTGGCTTTGGAATCTTTTCTTTCTAGAAACTTTCCAAGCATTTGCTGTTAAAATTATGGGAGCTCTGAGCTTTATTAGAGGAACTTTTTCATGAGTGATTCCAATTCCCAAGATGTAGCAAAAGATATCCTGGTGTAAATCCTTGCAGTGTGTCCAATTTTTAAAAAGAATAATAAACTGATGAATTTTACATTCCAATATTAAAATACATAGGAAAGTTCCAGTAAGTCTTTTTAAGGTATTTTTGTAGGGATGTACACATCAGACACAATTATCAAACAACATAATAAGTAGAAAAAATGGAAATGTTAAATATAGATATAGCATTTTATAAATATGTTATTTCAAATAATTGCAAAAATGATTTATTTTTCAAATTGGACAAATACTACCATTTGGAAAGAAAATTGGATCCCTTCTTTATAACATATACCACACTTAACTTTGGGTGGATTAAAGATATAAAGTTAAAACTACAGAAGTACTAGAGAAAATTTTAGATGAATATTTAGATAGAAAATGCTTTTAAAAATATAATCATACAGCAAGAAAGCCATACTACAAAAAGATAAATGGGTTTAACTATATCATAACCTTTAAAATTTGTGATATATTTGAACTACTAATATTAAATCCCAAGATTGCCAGCAGTCCATGATGGAAATTCAAATCTTTATTGTAATATACCTGTCAGATGTAAATGATAGGTTTTTGTTTTAACAATTCAAAATGCAGCTCCTTTTCTGCATTTGATGGCTTTCTGTAGAAATTACCCCAGCTGCCAGGCCGAATTTCTCACCCAAACTCAGGGACTCTTATCGACTATTCAATAGGGCATTGGTGCTGCCAAGTTGGCATCAAATCTCTTATTAGCTACAAGAAGACTTTAGACAGAAGCTGTCAGCGCTTTATCTTTGGCATCTAAGTGGCTGTGAAAGATAATCACAATTTAGTCAAAAGACATAACCTTATCCAGTTAAATCTGAAGATCATGTTTAACTAGAGAACACATACTGTTTTCTTCTCCTGTTTTTACACAGTACTCAAAAACGTCATCAGGATGATTACTAACTTTATGTACTCTATCTGCTTGTAAATAAAAAAGGAATCCTGCAGCAATTGACAAAGGGCAAAAACACCAATTTTCTGAGATAACTTAAAATATTTTAGAATCTGCGACCAATAATAATTTAATTCTCAGAAGAGCAATTTGAAGCCATTTCCATCCATCAGTACACAGACAGAAAGAAAAAATCTTATAATTCTCTTGTGTTTAAAGAGTTATTTAACACAATTTGTTTCTACTTCTAGGTTTTCTTAGATCTCTTAATTACTACTAGAAAACATTGCCAAGTTTGAAAAGTCTTTTTAATCAAAGTGTACCATATTAAAGTTTGAAGTTCATACAGGTAGAAACATAGTAATCATTTACTGTGTTTTTTTTTAATATTTGAATGAACCATTGGGAATTAATATTCCCTTAGTTTCCTTACCTGCAAAAATGTGTTCTACTTCACCAACACTTGATTAAAGACAAATGTCTGCATAGCAGTGGATCAAACTGTATCACAGAATGCCAATACTCTATAAGACATTAATATGTATTCCTTTGTAAATAGTTTTATGGCCAATCAATTCTTGGAAAAACTGGAACTAATACAGGTAAATTTAATAAATGCCTGCTGGACTTCTCAGAACATTTTTGAAAATGTGCATTCAGATGCTCCAAGGTCCCTCCAAGGTTCATAGCATCCAGTATGTTCTACAAGCATTTGAACATATAACCAATTTTTGTGCACAATATCTATTGATACCCATTTTGAAACTCGTGTTGTTAATATATGGAATATAATTTGGAAACTGCTACTGCAAGACCTTATAGAATATGCAATATGGAAAGGCTTTACCTCACATGATAATAGCTGTTGCTATTCATCTAAGCAATATGTATTGAGGGTAATCCCTTGAAGGTGCCATGCTGAATGTATCTATGTTTAGAATTCTGTTCTACTTCAACTTTACACTGTGGCTTACATTCAGTGCTTCATGTATGAACACAAATAAATATGACCAGGCAAAGCAATTTCATGCTATCTAAAAGAGGGTATTTTATCTTTGATTATTGAATAAAAACAACTTTCATTGGTCTCACCATATTTTTTTACCATTGCATTTGTACATGTGGTTAATAAGTAAAGTCTGAATGCATTTCAGTGTCTTTAATATTAATATGTTTTGATTATTGCTACTTTCAAAATTTGATATGGGAAAAGTTAGTTCCTAACAGCACAAGAGTTTTCTCCTATTGCTTAACTTGTTTCTGATTTCTTGTGAGTTTCTTTTATGTGAGTTTCACTGCACTACAAATGTGATCATGTAAAAGAAATTTGTAAAATATAACCCCCTTCTTTATTTTGGGGATCAGTTTACCTCTGAGTCAAATTGTGATTTCCATGGTCTGCAAAGTACCCACCATGTTTTTTGAATTAGTTTTATATGTGTCCAAATTGAAGGATAATAGTCACATTCTAAGAAATTGTATCACATACCAACTGTAAGTAAGAGTATACAAATTAAGATGGTTTACCTTGAGAATTTGAGATAGGAAGGCATAGTATGTCTAAATCAGGAATGTACATAAACTTTCAGGGCACACTAGAAATTATAACTGAGCCTTGTTGGGATGTAACATGAGCTCAAGGGACCCCTATTCTCATTGTTCATCTGTCTCTGACACTTTTCCATTAAGAAGACATGATTGGGTCAGTTTTCTGTGATCTTTTATGAAACACCTCTGATAAACACGGCTTCAAATTAAGGTATGTCAGAAAGGCAATTGGCCTCCTAGTGCCCTGACTTCCCTTAGGCATGCGCATATATTCAGTTTAGGTTCCGTCAGTGGAGGGCAGCATCTATGATAGCTTTCTCTGTTCATCTTGAACAAGACCCAGGCAGAGCTGCTCTGCAGAAAAAATTTTCATATAGTGCTTTTTCTCTCAGAGGAGCAATATTTCAGGTTATGTGGTCACTTCATGGCCTGTCAAGTACACACATGTCAGGGTAATGCAGGTGAGAGATTTTTCTGACAACTTATGGAAAGAAATGTTTTAATCTAAGGTCCGCGTTTGTGGGCAGCATGAGATAAGTCTAGAAAGTATAAAAATAAAAGGTTTTTACTCTTTGGAGGTATTTGTAATTTGCTGAATCTGTCCTCATAAATACAGGTAAACATAACCATCTATAAAACATACACCTTAGATATGCAAGGGCTGGTTGGAAAAAATCCAACTATAAATGCCTCTATTTTTCATATTACATGGATGGATATTTTCTGGACAGCACTCATATATCATAAGTAAATGGTAAACTACATGTATAACCATTTAAATTTGCTACAAATACTAATGGAACATTTAAAAATATATAAATGAAATAAGCATGTATTTGTCTTTAAATTAGTGGTTTTCAACATTGTTTTATTCCTCAACACAATACCATGACCCAGCATGTCTCCATCAGTAAGAGTCTCTCTCAACACACTGTGCTTCTGGAATGAGGGCCATTGGTGCCGGTAGGTGGGGTGGACAAAGTTTGAAAATACGTCGTTGAAGTTGTTTCAGAATGGTGTTTACTTATCTGACATAATCAAGACCAATGACTGTTAGGCTAAAGCATGCAATCATAAAAACAGATTATACACTTGAAATAAACATTTTACTTAATAAAATATACAAGTACATTTTTCCTGTAGGGCCAAGACCTTTTCATTAAATATTTCCATATTGAGGTTCTAGGTCTTTTTTGCCAAAACTCTATTCTTAATGCATCATCTACAACAGGCGTGTCCAACCTGTGGCCCAGAATAGCTTTGAACACAGCCCCACATAAATTCTTAAAACAGTATGAGATTTTTTTTTGCAACCTTTTTTTTCTTTTTATTGTTAAACTTATTGGGATGACATTGACTAGTAAAGATTGCATAGGTTCCAGGTATACAATTCTACAATACATCATCTATGTGTTGTGTTGTGTTCATCCAGAGTCAGTTCTCTTTTTATCACCATATATTTGAGACTCCATTCCTTCTCTCCCATACCCTTAAATAAACACTAACCACTAAGCTATTGATTGTGTCCATGAGTTTTTGTTTCTTTGTTGCTTTCAGTTTTGTGTTCCACAAATGAATGAAATCATATGGTTCTTGTCTTTTTCTGTTTGGCTTATTTCACTTTGAATGAAGTGAAGGTCCATCCATGTTGTCATAAATATCCCTGTTTTGTCTTTTCTTATAGCTGAGTAATATTCCATTGTGTATATGTACCATAGTCTTTTTATCCAGTCACCTATCAAAGGAAACATTGGCTGTTTCTGTGATTTGGTCACTGTGAATAGTGCTGCAATGAACATGGGAGTGGATATATCTTTGCAGACTAAGGTTTTCATATTTTTTGGTTAAATACCCAGAAGTCGGATTGCTACATCATACGGTAACTCTATTGTCTAGTTTTTGAGGAATATCCCTACTGTCCTCCATAGTATGTAACCTTTTTTTTTTATATCTCTCCAGCTATTGTTAGTGTCAGTGTATTTTATGTGTGGCCCAATACAATTATTCTTTCAGTGTGGCCCAGGGAAGTCAAAAGTTTGGACACACTGCTGATCTATAACTTCCAATTTCAGTTTCTGCAAAATGTAATAAAACATAAATGTGCTACCCTCTTAGCAGTATGATCTAGCAATCTTACTTTTGGCTATCTATCCAAAGGAACTTAAAACAGGATCTTAAAGAGACCCCTGAACTCTCATGTTCCTTTCAGCGTAATTCACAATAACTAAGACATTAAAACAACCTAAATGTCCAACAGATGAATGGATAAGGAAATTGTGGTATATACATACCTTGAACTATTATTCAACCTTAAAAAAGAATGAAATCCTGCCATTTGTGACAACATGGAGGGACCTGTACTAAGGTAAGCAAGACACATAAAGACAAATACTATATGATCTCCTTTATATGTAGTGACTTATTTTAACCTAGTCTTTTTAAAACTTGCAACCTAGTTTCTATAGATGCAACCTTTTTTACTACTCATGGGTTGTCCTTTTGCATAATTTGTAATTACATAAGTGCATTATATAGTAAACTAGTAAGCATAGGTTTGAGAAGAAACACAGCAGACTGTTAATGAGTACACAACTCTCCAGTCAAGGAGGCATGCAGTATTGAGGAAATAGACAGGCCCTTTAATTTAGATGTCTATTACAAAAAAGATTCTACTCTCCAAACCTCCTTCCAGGAGTTTATGATAAGTCATTCTAGTCACCTAGTTCCCTGTCCTCTGCTCTGCTTTCTACTCACCTACTTCCTTGAGAACCAACACTTGATTTTCTAATTAAGAGTATTATGGTGACATTGGTTAGTAAAATTATATAGGTTTCAAGTGTTCAATTCTGTAATACACCATCTATATGTTGCATTGTGTGCTCACCACTCAAGAGTCAGTTCTCCTTCTGTCACCATGTATTTGACGTCCCCTCCCTCCTCCCCCACCCTCCTTACCCTCTGGTAAGCAATAAACTGTTGTCCTGTGTCTATGAGTTTTTGTTTGTTTATCTTGTTCCTTTGTTGCTTTCAGTTTTATATCTCACATATAAGTGAAGTCATATGGTTCTTGACTTTTTCTGTCTAACTTATTTTGCCTAGCATAACCTCAAGAGCCACCCATGTTGTCACAAATGGCAATATTTCATCTTTTCTTATGGCCACATAATACTCCATTGTGTATATGTACCACAGCTTCTATATCCAGTCATCTATTGAAGGGCCCTTCTGTTGTTTCCATGACTTGGCCACCATTATAATGCTGTAGTGAACATCAGAGTACATATATCTTCACAAATAAATGCTTTCAGATTTTGGGGGTAGATACTCAGAAGAGGGATTGCTGGGTCATGTGGTAATTCTACTCTTAATGTTTTGAGGAAACTTCACTTTAAATCAGTCAATACCATCTGTTGAATATCACCATCTTCTTGAATGAATTGATTTCTTTTTTCCAATAAAAATAAAATCTATGGATATTTTAACTCCATTGTAGCCTTATTTATGGAGGAGGAAGATCACTTCCTGATTTCCCAGAATTTATGAGCCTGGCACTGTCTAGGCAAGATCGAGGCAGAAACTCACTTCATTGTTTCTCTACTTTACCCCCTCTCCTGCTCTGGTTTGAAGTATCCTCCAAAATTCTTTGATGTTCCCTTTGAAGACAAAGGAGTGCTCTTGCTTGAAACAGCTATTTCTCAAAACATTAACGATCCCCTGTTGTTGAAGGAAGAGGAGGTTGTTAAATGTAGGTGCTGATTCAGGAGGTCTAAGGTGGGGCCTAAGGTTGTGCATTTGAGCTTCCTGGTAATGCCACTGCTGGTCCAGAGATCACACTGTGTAGCCAGGGTTTAAGCAACAGTAATCTATGAGTTTCAACAGCTGTATCTTCCTGGCATTCAAAATTTTGGGCTGCATTTCCCAATACTTGTTTTCCATTTATAACTGCTAAAAATTATTTGTTGCCATCCAAGAATGAATTCCTTCAAAAGGAAGAAAAAGAAAAGAATGTAAACATTTTTTATCACTTTATTTTATTTGTTAACCCTTTTATCACTTTAAATGGAGAGTTGAGGTGTGGGATATATTCACACTGGACCATTAATGGTATCAGCTCTTTGCTTGAGAACGCCAAGAACTGGGTCAACTCTCTGTGATCCAGGAGATCAGATCAGCTAATCTCCAGAGCTAACCATGTGCAGAAGTTCTCCCCTCCAGCCTCAGACCACTAAATGCCAGTGACTTGTTTCAGGGCTATCTAATTGTAGATACTGTAAATCAATCTTGTCCAACCTGCAGCCCAGGATGGCTTTGAATGCAGCCTAACACAGATTCTTAAAACACTATGAGAATTTTTGTGATTTTTTTTTTAGTTCATCAGCTATCTTTAGTGTTAGTATATTTTATGTGTGGACCAAGACAATTCCTCTTCTTCCAATGTGGCCCAGGGAACCCCAAAGTTTGGACACCCCTGTAGATGGTTGGTTAGTGTGAATGCACTAACATGGTGGAACTGATGGGGGTGATTTTTCTTTCTGTCACTGTATTATCATTGGTGTAGCATTTCTAATGTAAGAGAAATTTTGCTCCTTTACAGTGCAGTGTGAGTTTTGGACTGAATTCTAACCTAGAGTGTATGAATCCTTCTCAGAAATAACTGTGTTCCAATGTTTCCTCAAAGAGCATAAATATTTTAGTGAATGTTGTCACTGTTTTATCTTCATGCAGCCCAGTGAATATCTGAACCCTTGTGTATTGAGGAAAAATTCTCCTTTTCACTTAAAAAAAGGCATATATTGCAATGAAAGTTCTAAGCCTTTCTCACATCCTAAACTGCTCTCCCTGAGATCCCATGGGGATTATCAATCAGGGAGAATTTACTCTCATCTTCATTGCTACAAGAAGCTATTCTTTGTTTGCATGTAGATATTTTATTTATCAATATTTTCTGGGCTCTACTCATGCTATTCAGTGTGCTGTGCCCACAGATAAGCCTTAGAGAGCCAAGAAAGACACCCTGCCCCTAAGGGGCTTATAGTCCGTTTGTCTCAATTTACACAAGCAACTGAGCAGAAAATTATCCAGATAAAAGAGAATAATATGTGTAGTTTGAAACTACTTCCACGATTCATTGCCACTTTTGTCTTCATTAACATGTTCTGCAAAAAAAGAGAGAGAGAGAAGAATTAAACAGTATAGATTAGGCAATTAGTAAGAGAGTGCTGAAGGAGAAGATAAACTACACTAGGGTAGAAGTGATGGGAATTCTAATAATCCACACATGGTATATCATTTTTTCCTTTCTTCCAGAAACATTTATGGAGCACCTACTAGGTTCAGACTAGAAGATCATAGTTTTAGGATAACAGTATATTTCAGACAGAGTATAAAATGTAGTCTCAATAAGCAGTTCACCAAAACATTGAGATTCTGTTGCCTCATATGTCTAGAAGCTTTGAGCTGAAACAAGTGATTTCCAGTTTTCCTTCTATTCAGTAATATCTA
Organism: Lyroderma lyra; assembly: GCA_004026885.1. Lineage (NCBI taxonomy): Eukaryota > Metazoa > Chordata > Mammalia > Chiroptera > Megadermatidae > Lyroderma > Lyroderma lyra. The sequence continues at coordinate 22,521 of PVJL010002076.1, forward strand.
AGAAGTAAGGAGAAGGGAGATGTGAAAAAACTGTGAGCTGGAGCTTAAAATGTCTTTCTGAAACAGTATCAGAAATGGAATCCAACATGAAGTTTCTCTTATTGAATACAACATTCTTGCCTCCCCTCCCCCAAAAGATACTAATTTTCATTTTGACAGGTACCCCGTAATAGCTGAGATTTAGAACATAAGACCCACATGCCCATTTTTGCCATGAAAAGAACAACTATATTTTTACGTTTCAGCTTGTTCTTACCCAATAAAAACCTAATGGTTCGGGAGTCTAAGGCCGTAAGGAACTCGGTGTACCTGGTGCCTCTCAAAGGTTCCTCCCACTAATTCCTCTAGGAAGACAGCTACTAAGCATGCGCACCAATGTTTTAACTGTGATCAGGCTCTGTTCTCTAATTCACATTGGAACTTCCCTTGCAAGAATGACTCTAAGGAGCATTGAAGACATTTTCCCACTGCCTCGAAAGTGGAACGTAATGGTGTTCAATGACTTTGTGACTCTGTTAAGATTTCTAAACTCTCTTTTCACAGATTCTCATTTATAGCAGGGAATAGACCTGTTTTAGAATTTAATGAGCTCATGTATATAAAGTGCCTAGTAAAGTGACCGGTAAAGTGACATTTTCACCCTCATTAGATTTACAATTATGATATTATTGTTTTTATTTATAGGAAAATTTTTGCTGAACTGGGAAACAACAGAGGAGACATAGACTTATCTTTTATCTTTCTAGATTTGTATATATAATAGGAGACACTAAAAATGGATACTTCTCTTCAGATTATGTTACTGTTAGGTATAAAAATTTAGTTAGTTGGAGACAAGATTCATAACTACTTAAACTTTGTTTGAAAACTTAGGGAAATAATGTGTTTTAGTTTGGGTTTTGATTCCAAGCAACAGCAAAAACAAAACAAAACAAAACAAATGTCTTAGGAGTAATTTAATGTAAAACTAAAGATTGCCTTAGGATACACTTCCTACCTGGTACAAGTGGGCAAATTGATATAAATGTTCTTATGTGTGTTGCACACCTGTTCTCCCTAAAGCACGTCAGTGGGAGGCTTGATATTAGAAGGCAGCAGAGTGGTCACCAAGTACTGTTACAACCCTTGTTCTAGGACACCAGCAGTGTTGGTAATAAAACACTCCCATCCTATGTTACTGTCATGGCACCTTATGTGGACTTCAGATATTTTTACCCCTGTGATCTCTTTCCCTATCAAATCAATTTCCTTTGCCCTCTTTTGAAAACCCATTTCCTGGATTTCATTTTCAAACTTCATCTATTCTTTTTCCTATTCAGAATTCTCTCTCTCTCTCTCTCTCTTTCTTATCAGCGGTGTAGCCAGATGTACTGTTTGCTTTCAGGTCTTTAGACCCACCAAATTATGTCTCGAAATGACAACACATCATGTTGCTATTAATACTTATTTTTCTCCTAGTCTACCTATTTTCTGGAAAGTTTCCACCTGTTTATCAAAAGGGTTTAAGTCCATCTCCAGAGGTACTGAAGTTCACTGCTGTTTTTAAAATCTTTTCCTCTACATGGCAACTCTCCATTTGGGCATGAATCCCAGATTCACTCCAAGTATCCCTTCCCTTTTATATCATGAAAGCATGATGGTGCGAGACCACCAATGGCATTCCTTAGCCTGGCTAACTTGTGAATCTGAACTCCCTTGAAATTCATTGAATAAAAACTAGCTAATTGAAAATGAATGCAATTGAATCTTGAAACTTACTCTTTCAAAGTGATGTGCTTTGGCCTTAATATGGCTTGTATTTATTTAATTTCAGATTTCCTTTGTTTTTTTGTGACAGGGTTAGTGAAGGAAACCAACCCAAACGTCTTGTAAACTGTCAAGCTGGCTGCTCATCTCAGGGGAGCTCTGAGGGTATCATGTTTTAGGTGTTATCTTTCGGAGCTTGGAATGTGTCTGTTGACAGACAGCTCCCCTGGGTTATAGTCGTGCAACCATATTAAGAATTGAATAAACTGATGTAGACAAAGTATTTTTAGTAAAATAACAAGCAACCAGATGGAACTTTGAAAACTTTCTTCCTTGTTTTTTAAGGACCTAGAAGTTAAGTTTTGTCACAGAAACCATTTAAGAGATATTAATGATAATTTTTCCTGTTGTAAGTTAAAAGAAACCAGAAAGATCTCATGGCTCTTTTTTAACCCTCAAGTTGAATACGTGGCTAATAACGAAGCATCTTTCAGTCCAACAGTGGCATATGCAAATTCATAATGTTCTTTTGTATTTGCAGATCTTATTTCTTCAGAGTAATGGAAAATGCTGCCCAGCATTGTTTTACTAATCTTCATAATAACCGGGAGCAGTATAGGTAGGAGGTATTTGGGATCACTCACACATAATTGATTATTTTTAATTGGGATAGTCAACACAAACTAAATCCAGAAACTTGTTAACACAGTGGGAATTCAGCAGTGGGAATGAACTAATATGACCAGAAGACCTTAGTCTCTATTGCTTTTCATAATGATTAGCTAGAACATGTATTATTTTTTTCCTAAGATTAACAAGGTTGCTTATACTGTATTTGACATGTGGTAGTTTTCTAATTTGCAGCAGATGATGTGTGTAGATGTGTGTATGTGATAAATAAAATACTTAGATAGTTGATAGATTGGGGCTATTTGCCCTTTAGTGGCAGCTCAATAGAAGAGGCAGAAACTATCATTCAACATCATAGATTGACAGATTGTAGATAGTACTTAGGCAGGGGAACCTGAGTGGTTTAAGTCACCTCATTTGGCTCCTGGTCTCACAAGAGATGACACTGCAATAGGACAGTCCAGGGAAAGCCTTTGCCATAGCCACATGCAGTGGATATAGGTAAATGCAGAAGCCAAAGCTTTTTTTTTAACTTGGGTACTTCAACTGCTGGCATCGCTGGGCCTGCCACCCAGTTCACAAGTCACTGAATTTTTTAGTTCACTGTAGTTTCTCAAAATATGATAACTGAATGGGTAAATGACAACATAGTAAATCAGTAGACTGTTAACTGAAACTCAAGCAACTGGAGCTCAAGCAACCAGTACTCTCAAAGCATCTTTCAGTCAAACAGTGGCTTGAGATTTTTACTGGTTGCTTGAGTTCTGGTTAATGGCGAGTCTACTTACATTTATCCGGCATCTACCAATCCCCATGGGTGCTGAGAGCCTACTGTACAAACTAATACAAGTTGTTTTGTCAGAATGTGTGATTGCCAGTAAACATATTGTTCTTTATTAAGTTTCTTTTCCTTTTACATGCACATATTCATATGAACACATGTTTCAAAACCACCGGCCAGCTGAATTTTATTACTTTTTTTTCCTTAATACTGGCTTTCAGAATGCTCCTTATATTCTAGTTTTATCATGTTCTTAAAATCTAATTACTCCTCTGGTCACTTTTAAAATTTGTTCCCAAGGTGCATGTCATTTGATTTGTTATCTTGTCTTTGAAGTAATGTATTTGTGGAGCAAGGTGTGCACAGGGATAGAGAGTAGCAGAGAAGCACATGTACTGAGTGTGCTTTACATGCCTGACCAAGCACTTTGTCTCTTAACTCTCACAGCAAGAATCCAGTAAATCACCCTATTTCGTAGATGACAAAACCAATTTTTTTGTTATTGTTAAATTTATCAGAGTGACATTGATTAGTAAAAATTACATAGTTCCAGGTATACAATTTTACAATACATCTGTGTGTTCTATTATGTGTTCATCATCCAGAGTCAGTTGTCTTTCTATCACCATGTATTTGTGTCCCTGTCCTTTTTCTCCCACCACCTTTCCCCTTACTATCAGATAACTACTAAATTATTGACTGTGTTCATGAGTTTTCTTTCTTTGTTGCTTTCAATTTTCTGTTCCACATATGAGTGGAATCATGTATTTCTTGTTTTTTTTTTTCTGTCTGCCTTATTTCACTTTGCATGATGATCTGTCCATTTTTAAATTGATTTCTTTTCTACTTTGACTGTTCATTTATTCTGTTCTTTAGATTCCACATATAAGTGAGATCATATGATATTTGTTAGAACTAGACGATATCATAAGTAAAATTAGTCAGACTGAGAAAGAGAGAGAGAGAGAGGGAGAGAGAAGGAGAGAGAGAGAGAGAGACCAACTCTTTAAGAAGCCAAGTAACTCACCCAGGATCAAATAGCTACAGAACAGAGATTTGAGTTCATGCGCTGATGGCAGTTGGTCAGATCAGCTAGCAACCCTGTTCCTATTTTCAGTTCCAGAAGTAGTGATTGGCCTCAGCTATGCTCAGCCCTGTCAGATACAGGAGTCAGTATCATGAGATCATGTCTCAACGCCACCTTCAGAGGAAGGCTATTATAGCATCATTGATTTTGATTGTCCTAGAATGGAAAAGGCCAGAGGAAAGATCCATGTTCATTTACGGGCTCAACATGCCTGAATGGGTAAAGTGGTCACAGCCATTATCCTGTCTTGCTAATTGTTGCCATTTACAGATAACGGGGGACAAAAGCACCAATCACTTTACAGTTTACAAAACCTACTAAAGTTAAGAGATACTAAGGGGTGTATCCAAGCAGGCATAACTTCTGTGTGGCAGAGTTTAGAATTGAAGCCACAGGCCCTGATGGTAACTGTAGTGTAATCGCCACCCATCCAAATGGCCCAAGACTCTTGTAGTTGTCACTTGGCTGCTAATACCTTTGAATAGAAAATAAAAACTGGTTGTATATTTTCCAGAATATCTTTCATTTCAGATACATTTTCAATCCATCAAAAGGGACATTTTATATAAAGGCCTGTCTCTCTATGTGATGTGTAAATGAAGAATGACAGAGGAAAACAAAGCAAAAATGCCTGGTAGTAAAGTTTGTTCAAGCCCAACCACAGCTGTTTGAAGAATGACAACACAGTATCACACAACTGCCACTACTCCTAATTAATTGACTTTACAGGTTTTTAGATATTCACTGGTGTTTCTGGTACTTATGACTAAAAATGCGAACTAACTGTCTATAGCAGTGTTACAGCACAGATAGCACGTTGTCAAGTGCTGCCATGTATGGAAATTTCTCATTTGCTCTTGATCTGTTAAGATGAACCACTTGAGAGTTACCAATGCATTTATTACCAGCATTTCCCAAATGGCAGGGGCATTGCTGCTAATAGTCTCTGATGGGAAGGAAGAATCTGGGAAGAAGGCTAAAGTCAGTGAACACTTCTTAAACTAGACAGGGTGTGAATAGAGAACAGTAGACACCTAATATAACCTGTGACCATCGAGCCTGATAGTTAATGACAGCACCCTCTTGTAACATTTTTGATATAAATTTAACCTTTTCCTTAAAGTTTCCTCCAATTAAACTGGATTCTTTTCTTTTCCTCCTCTAATCTCTTACATAATGTATGCTGCATCTTTTTCCATATTTATCATATTTTGCCCTTGTATTGAAACTACTTATGTTTCAAACTTTCTCAACCATTCCTCTGACCCTCCAATATCCCATTTCTTAACAAAAGTGTATTTTCCAGGAGGAAAGGGCTTATGCAATTTTTTTTTTTGAGAGAGAAAGAGAGAGAGAGAGAGAGAGAGAGAGAGATCAGCCTCTAGCACATTTGCCTGTTATATACTGTTGGCCCTGTTTCATATTAGTGTCTCATATGAATGAAGAAATGAATTGAGAAATGAATGAAAAGGATAATGTCATTTAACTTACTACATGGAACCAAATGAAGTAGGCCATGCAAGGTAAGTTTTATAGTTTGAATCAAAACCACCATCCTACTGATAGATAGGGACTTTTTTTGCATAAAGGTGCTAGAATTCCTAGCCAAATGTTTTGTTAGCATCCTATGCCAAAAACTTCCACTCATCAGTGATTTATTTCAATGATAATTATCCCAAATCTCCCAGTGTATGTATCAGATGTTGAATATTAGTGTCCTGGTGCTCAGGGAGACTTTCCCAGGCTTTTACATATGCTTCTCAATGTGATTCCAATTTTAGCATACAAATCTTTTATTTACTGTTATCCCACTTAGCCTATAGCATACTTGTTAAGAAAATAGTATTTATTGTATTTCTTGAATATTCTGCTGCTCTGTTAATGTTCAGGTAGAGAGGAAAATTAGGGAAAGATGCCAGTCCCAGGTGTAAGACAAAAATGGAAGTCATTCACAAGTATAATTTGCATTAATCATTTTCTGAGTGGTTCTATGTTAGTGCTAAATGGAATAGTATCAACTTATATGTGAAAAGAATAAAGAATTGGCCACCAGTTTTGTTTCAAGTGTAAAATGCCATCAGTGTCAAAATACATCACTATTTAATGAACCACAGATGAAGAAACAAAATGCTGCCCAATTAAACAATAATGTTGTTGATTGTAAATTATATCTTGATTTCAGGGCTATTAAAATGGATTAAGGTTCTGGGTCTTAGAACAGATGAAATACAGTATTTTTTAGAAGTATTTATGTAGTGCATATTTAATGCTCTGTACTTTTTTTTTTAAGGGTGGAGATAGACAGGGTGTTCATGACACATACTCTTCTAGAAATCTGTAGAAAGCCTAGTATGCTTTGCGAGACCTGTCACTGCAACTCTAATTTCTGGATGTGTGAAGATCTGTTCGCTATCTCAGATTCTTACATACAAACTAAAAGCATGTGCTGCCACAGCTTTCCAGAAGGTAACATCTATGCCATGAAGCTCTCAAATTCTGTTTTCAGGCACTTTTCATAGCATTCATTGGCCTATCCTATGGCAGGCCAACTGAAAACAGTTTGCTCCACACAGAAAGTTAAATATTCTTAAACATTAAAAACATTCACCAACCTTAGTATAATGTTCTACCCTCTTCTTTCTAAGAACTCACAACTTTGACTTAGAAGCTTCTCAACTGTCCAGAATTTTAAAGCATTTGACTTTTAATTAGGAAGGAACAAAACACTTTTACAGTCCCCCTAAGTTATTTTTAAATTCATTTTTATTGTTAGACTGATTGGGGTGACATCTGTTAGCAAGGATGACATAGGTTTCAGGCATACAATTCTACAGTGCATTGTCAACTTGTTGTGTAATAAGTTCACCACCTAATGTGACTTCTCTTTCCATCACCTTATATTTAGCTTCCCTACCTCCTCTCCCACCCCCTCCCCTTTTTCCCCTCCCTAACCCACTCGTCCCCAAATAAACATTAAACTATTGATTGTGTCCATGGGTTATTTGTTTGTTTGTTCATTTCTTTTTTCTTTGTTGCTTTCAGTTTTATATTCCATATATGAGTGAAGTTATATAGTTTTTTATTTCTTCTGTCTGGCTTATTTCACGAAGTGTGATGAACTCCAGGTCCTAGAAGCCTCTTTTTATTTTTTTTAATTATTAAGTTTGGGTGACATTGGTTAGCAAAATTATATAGATTTCAAGTATACAAATACATCATCTATGTGTTGAATTATGGGCTCACCCACCACCCTCTGAGTTTTAATGGCAGTCCAAGAGAGTATGACTATGCATTTCAGCAGACAGTTGAGTAAGAAGGATGGCAAGAAGGGTATGGTACAATAGGTCAGTGAAGATGGGGACCCTAAGTCCTGCTGTTGGCTGCTCCACATATATTTGACTTTCATTTCTTCAATAGCAGGACAGCAGATTTCCCTCTGTGAATCTTTGCAATTGCTTGCTTGTCTCCTTTCTCTCCCATGTCTACTCCCTGCTATGGGTACAGTGTCTAGCACATACAGCTACTAGCTCTGAAGAATTCATATTTATTTGGCATTCACTCTGTGCCTGGCACTAGTCTGTCTCCCACCTGTTAATCAATTTAATTGGTTAATAACACATTTGTATTTTGGATTCATTTGAGCTTTATAGCAAAATTGAAAATAGAGCCTTTATGTCCCCATCATCCACTTTCCCCAAATGGTAACATCTTAGAGGATGGTGATACATTTGTCAAAAGTAAGAAGTTAACATTGGTGCATGACTCTTAACTCAACTCAAGACTTCATTTGGATTTCAGCAGCTTATTCACTAATGTCTCTTTTCTGTTTCCCAATCAAATCCAGGATATCACACTGAATTTGGTTATCATGTCTCCTTGACCTCAGTCTTTCCTTGTTTTCTATGACTATAACACTTTTGTGGAGGTACTCATTGGGTACTTTGTAGAATGTCCCTCAATTTGGGTTCACCAGCTGTTCTTTCTTAAACTGGGGTTATGAGTAACTAATTCATATTTCTCAGAGGTTAAGATGATACTGTAATGATTCTTTTGCAAAGGAGGTAACTGAGATGGAGAACATTGAGGAATTTGAGGGCCTGGGTTTGAACCTAGAAAGTCTAGTTATAAACCCTGAACTCATAACCACTACATTATATTGAGTTAGTATTCCTAGATTTGAGTCTTGACTTAGTCCTTAACCATATTTCTAATATTTTTTGGATTCAGATTAGTCATCTGTGAAATAGTACTAATAATTTTACTTACCTAGTATGACAATGCTTACCATAGTATTTGAGTATACTAAGTTTCTGGAATATGTTCACTGTTAGTATTGCCATTATTTTTCATAGTTGGAAGCCAGCTATGTCAATTTTGTTGGCTGCACAATTACAGTTCTGTGAACCTGAAGAAGATACAAAATTACAGATTTTGTTGATTGTGTCCTTTATGTCACTTCTCAAATGAGTTATGTTGGTACTGGGTTTAGGTGCCTTATTTGTACGAAGAAAAGCTTTGTAAATTCTGCAAAGAAATCCATGTCCAGGGGAAGAAGCGTACCCTAATAGCCCCTGCAAGCTTGGGGATCGATGACAAAATTAAGCTATTTTCTGAATGAACTTTTAGAATGTCTAGGAATGGACAACTTTCAGAATTAGTATATTGAAGTAAAAAGAAATGAAGAAAATTCCACAAACTTTAGCTTAGCAGAATATGCTTTGGAATGCCTCTAATCTCACAAAGTTCCTACTATGGGCAAGGAACTTTCTTTGGTGCTGTGTCCTAGCTCATACTTCATAGTTAACACGGAATTTTCTTCTAGAAGATTATAATACTTGAAAAGCATTTGTCAGAAGTAACAAAGTGAACATTTTCTCTGGTGAGACTATTAGTGGCCTTGAGCTAAACGATTGAAAAGTCAACTTCATAAACCTTAATGAAATGCCCAAATTAAAGATAGAAGACCAGGGATCACATAGCAGATATCTTCATTGGGTGGGATATTGACGTCAGTAAGCTTCTGGTCCTTTTCAACTCTAAAATCCTGTTTCTCTGATGTTAAGTTAGCTGGTTGTAATTAGAAAGCTCTGTCATCATTCAAAGATTTGGAGGTCAGACTTCCTGCTGTTGTTTAACACTTTGGAAGGATCAATAACTAGGCTTTGTTTAGATTTTTCAAGTCACGTGATGCTACCTCTATGGCCTGTAATATGCGTAGTTGTGACTAGCTAACCTTGTCCAGCAGTTCATATGTTTAGGTTTCTCTTAGTAGTGCCAAGCAATAAAATAATGGAAAACATTATTTCTTTGCTCACGTTTCTCACTGCATGTGTATGCAATAATATTGGGATTCTATGGCTGTAAATAAATGAGACTCTCTCTATATATAACTGCTCTGTATTCCCTCCCTATGAGGGAGAAGGAAATGTATATCCAATTTGGAATGTGATTGTAGTTCCTTCATTCATCTTTCTTCAGCTTTCATTCTGTGTCTTTGATGAATTAGGTCAAATCAAATATGTTATTTCTCTGCTCTGCAAACATGAGCTCAAACTTCTTATTTTTCACTATTAAACCTGCCTCTGTTACAATCTGCTCTCAGTCCATGAAGGCTAGTCTGTTCCCGCAGTTACTCAGCAAAAATCTTGGGGTAATTCTTTTTATATTTCTTCTTTCTGTGGACATGATTTTATTTCTTTTTAAATTAAATTTATTGGGATAACACTGGTTAGTTAAATTATATAGATTTCAAGTGTAGAGTTCTATAATACATCATTTATATATTGCATTGTGTGCTCACCCCATTTTGGGGTTATTCTTGATTCCTCCCCTCCTCTTATACCTCACATAAACCACCAGCAAATCCACCTCTACAATTTGTCTACAATATGATCATGTTTTATACCCATTACCAGCACTCTGGTCCCAACCACCATATTTTCTTTCTTGGATAACTCTTAAGAACTTTCTACCTACCTGTATCCAGCTTTGCCAAACTATATTCTGCTCTCTCCACAGCAACCACAGTGATTCTTTTAATATGTAAGTCAAATCATGTCTCTTTCCACCTCAGAGCAGATTCAAGATTCCATGCCATACATAGAAAATCTTCCTCCTTCTCCCTGGCTGACAGCATCATCTCCTCTTCTCTCCCCTGGCTCCATACCAGCCATACCACCCACCTTGCTGTGTTTGAATACACCATAACTTTCCTGCTCAGAACTTTTGAAATTACTGTTACACTTTTCTAAAATGTTCCTCTCTAATATATCCATCCTCAAGGTTTGCTCCCTTACTTCCTTCAAGGTCCTCTGTTCCTGTATCACTTCATCTGAGAGGCCTTTGTTGATTACCTCAAACCGAACACCACTACCTCATTCCCTTACCCTTCTTATACTTTGTCTCCATATCACTTACTACCACCTAATGTTTTCTCTTCTGTCTCTCCTGCCCTTTAGAATATATGGTCCATGAGAGCAGGAATTTATCTGTTCATTTGAATTGTCTTATCACTAAAGTGTAGAATAGTACATGAAACATAATAGATCAGTAAATACTTCATGAATGAATGAATGAATATGGCTTTAAAGATAGACTATCATTAACTTGGACTAAGCCAAATACATATATACAACTTTCAATAGAATACAACATGGGCTATAGTTCGACATATTCCATATCTAGTCTTTGGACATATTTTTAAATTTCCTAAATATAAATAATTTTAACTCACATGACATTTGAGAAACTATATGAAGCATTTACTCTTCCTCAGTTTTGTTCTCTCTATAGATGTAGGATCTCTTTCTTATTGAACATTCCTTTGAGTGAAGTTTTAAATATTATTTGACTATGGTTTTGATATCTTGTTTTATTTATAAAGTCTAGTCCAGATCAGGGCCTATAATACTATCCATATAATTCAATAACTTCCAGAATGTGTTTTATCTGTCAAAGGCTACTGTAGCAGGTCGGACAATAAATTTCGTGAACTCATCCTAGGAAAAGTGCTACTGATCAAGTACGAGAAATATTGATAAAGTAGAAAAATCTTGCCAAGGTTATGACACCTTGCCAAGTTGTTTGTACAGTGCTGCTAACATAAATGCACAGTGGCAAGTTCGCAAACTGAATTGTCAGATTTTAGTAGCACAAGAGCTGTGATGGCTATTCCAGAAAAAGAGTTCCAAAATTGCTTTGAAAGGTGGATTAGGCGCTGGTGTCAGTGCATAGCTTCCCAAGGGGAGTTCTCGAAGGTGACCACAGTGATATTCAGCAATGAGGTGTGTAGCACTTCTAGGATGAGTTCATGAAATTAATTGTCTGACCTCGTATACATTATCATGGACATAATGCATAGCTTAGAACTGAAAATACAGCTATGTTTCTATTACTTGCTTCAATCATCTTTATCAAATGCACTATCGATAGAATTTGCAAAAATATTTAATGTTATCAGATAGATACTGACATTTTTCCATAATACAGTAGTAATTGAACTATGGTAAAACAGTCATTTTATTCATTAGGAGAAATAAACATGGCCTTGATGAGTGAGAAAACAAAGATATGCCCTAGTGTATCTTGAGCAACAGTTTCATGTTTGTTTGTTTGCTATTCTCAAAGCAACTAAAATTTCCAAAAGGATGATTTTTAAATGTTTTGTATTTGGTTAAAATTAGAAACATAACAAAATTAACATGACACATATGCTATATTTCAAGACTCATTTTTGTATACACACAATATATTGCTTAGAAATCATTGTGCTAATAGATTGACTTTTTAACTTACTGGAAAACAGTATTCCAATTTAGATGCACGCATGTGACTCCTCATGTCTATTTTAGGATAGATTTAATCATAAAATGATTTTACCTTGGGCAAATTAGGATAGAATCACTTGAGTAATTAATTTAGGTGTTTCAAGGAGTTAATTTCATTCACATAAATAAGAACTTTGTCTCAAGGAATCATTATTACTCTATATTGCCATTTGGCCTATACTTTTTCCTTTTCATATAGAAGACACTCTGTTGATAAGCTATTTGTCATGTTTTGCTTTTGATCAAGGTCTGAGTACTATATCAGAGTTCATAGAGACTGATGCTGCAATGTGGGAATAAGCTTATTAGTAACTGGATTTTGATCGTCTCCAGTTAGAATCATTGCTTTGATATGAAAGCTGTCTGAAAAAAATCCAGCCATAAGGCCTCTATTTTTTCATGTTACATGGCCAGATACTTTCTGGACAGCCCTAATATATTATTTCAAGCTCATAGCTGAGGATAATTAATATTTGAAGACTTAGCTCAATTTACAATTTATCTTGAATCACAGAGATATCTTGTTTCATATATATATATATATATATATATATATATATATATAGAGAGAGAGAGAGAGAGAGAGAGAGAGAGAGAGAGAGAGGCTGTCCAAAAGGTATCCAGCCATGCAATATGAGAAACAGGGGCATTTATGGCTAGATTTTTTCCAGACATCCCTCGTGTGTATGTGTGTGTGTGTGTGTGTGCATGCGCGTGCGCGTGTGAGTGCGTGTGTATAATATTAACAATAGAAAGTTTTGCATTGTTATGCGCATTCTTCTACAGCTTGCAGTAACCACAGCACTTCACTTTGATAAAGTAATAGTGTTGGTTTGCTTTAAATCTCTAATATAAGTGTTTATGCTAAATTTCTTTGAGTAATGCTGGGCACAAATACTAACAGAAGAGTAATTGTTTATATCACCTATTAATAGAATGTACATTACTTACACTAAATAATTTTTTCTCTTCATTTGTTATTCATTGTCACAAAAGGGTAAACATTACTTAATAATTGTGATACTTTATTCTGAAGCATAAAAATAATCCATTACTTTTTAGAGTGTGAGAGTATTTAAAAATCCCATATACATAAGTGGAAAGTTTTATTTTTCATTTATTAAAGTAAATTAGATGAAATGATCATATTAACTCTTTTAAGCAAGTAGGATTCATTTATATAAATGACCATGTTAGTATAAGAAGTCTTACCCTACTGATGTGCAAACGTTAATTGAAGTTCCAAAAATTATACTCTGGGGGTAATTTCCATCTTGGCAGCTGTGTGCACATTAGAACAATTAAAGTGCCAAAGGATTTTCATTTTATTTCTTGGTTATTATGTCTAAGTAAGTTGATGGCACATTATTGAGATCTGCTCAGGATCCAGTGATTAACATAAAAGTGATGATCTCATCATGGTATTCACATAGCACATTTATCCATTTCTTTTGATTTATAGCTTATTTTTACCTCATGCTGTGTAGTCAATTTTCCTGGCCTTATATGTATGTATATTTTTAGTCCTTGATAATGTATACTAATAGACTGCAAGCGTAGCAATATAATCGAATGAAGTGGCTAACCCAGAATCTTGTAAATAAATTGTGGTAGTTTGAAGTAGATCATGTTAGTTTAGTCTAATTTTCTCACTGATTCCCATTTATTAAGTAGATCCTGGCTGGATGAGTAGTTTAGAATGGCTTAGATTTGAGTAGAAAGTGCAGAGTAGCAGCAGAGCCAGCTTCTAGGAGCAGAAGTAGAAGCTAAAAATATTTAAAATAAACGCTGAGAGTCAACATTTGGTATTAGCTGATAATTCTCAAAACCCTGTTCTTTTTTGAGCTTTCACACAATTACATATTAGTTTACCAGGTTCATTATATGTGTGACCAGGACTTATATGTTATTATTATTTTCCTTGATGTGACCGTTAAGCATGTTCTGTCCATGAAAAATGACCCAAATATTAATGTTTAAATATGAAAGAAAAGTACAGTCACACCATTCCTAGGTGAAGTGTCACATCTCTCATTAAAATGCCTATTTGACTGAAAGCACTGTGAGCTGCAGTCCTGTATACATTTCTGAAGAGGACAACTTTAAAATATCATTTGTTCTTTGTGTTCCATATTTGGTACTCGAAGAAAGTGACTTGTGGCTAATATAACAGTCAAGTGAATTTAACATTTGTCCTAGGGGCATTCCAGGTACTACCGTCTGTCCCATTCATTAGAACTTTTTGCACTTACCTGCAGAGTGACTCTCCTCGGAAGAGAATCTGCCGAATTTCGGCGTCTTTTCTAGCATCAATCACTTTGATTAGGGTCTCACTCCACGAACCAGGCAGCTTCTCTTCCACAGCAGCTCCATATGTCTCCGACAGCTGTTCCACTTTCTAGGCAGAATGTGACTCTCTTTGACTCATAGTTTGTGTCCCTGTCAAAAAGACAGTTGATAGCTCCTTTATTACTTTGATTTTCCCAGCTCTCTTAGGGCTTGGGATGTTACCTGTGACCAGTCCTGAATCTGGGAACTGTAGAATAGAAGAATGTGTCCATGAATGTTTTGACAAGTGAAATAGCTACATCAGCGAAGAGGCTAAGGAACAGTTTGAAGAGCTGGAACTGGGAAGAAAGTTTGCTTATCCAAAAATTTCTCCAGGGAAATTTTTACAACCCAGTGAGGAAAGGCTACCATCATGTTCTTTTATGTTAATGAGGATTAGGTTGACTTTTCTTCTTCTCTATGGTTGATTTATAGTCTGCAGGTTTCATATTGGAAAACATGTTTTCCCATGTTAATGTACTTGGAAAATGTATACCATAGAAAGCTAGGATAACTATTATACATTGTAATTCCAGAGCCAACAGAACCTTCTGTGTTTTAGAATCTCTGCTCAATCTTAGCATCCAAAATGTTATTTGCAATAGTTTCATTATATGAAAACATGTAGAGTAAATAAAATGGGGGCAAAACAGATTCAGGATAAAATAAACTAAAATTGCAGACTGATTCAGTCATAGCTTTTCATAGAGCTTAATGTAAAAAGGTAAAGCAAAAAGTCTTTGAGAAAATAGTTGACTATTACCTGAAGCTTGCTGAAAAAAACATTTTTTGGGGAAAAACAATAGTGTTTTTGAACTTGAGCTTCTGGGATTTCAACTGAAAAAAAAATCAAGCATAAAAATTTTGATTATACTATTGAGGGAATACTGGTGGGATATCTTGGCATAATTTGGTAAGACGTTTAGTTCTGAGGATGTATCTTTAATCATAAAAGCTACTAAAGTGAAAAGACACTAGTTACCATGCCATGAATGGTCTAAATGAAATCTTAATGTACTTACTCCTGGAATTGGAAGTGTTTTATGAACATTTATTATCACCAATGGCATCCATGGTCTTAAAAAAAATAACAGAGCAAAACAAAGGGGTTTATTCCCAACCAGGGAGCTACCACATACCAAAAAGTAAAAACAAAAAATAAAAAACAAAGGGGTTTAATTGATTCCTGATTTTAGTGTGCTATATACCCTTAAGTTTCAAATGGATCTATGGTAGCAACTTCCCTCATTCGTGGACATCTAGAAGTGGCTAAATGTTACTTGATAATGTTGTTTTATCTCAAAGACAGAAATACTGGAATACTTCAACTCCCCATATAGAATGACACATTCAAACTAAAGTCTATTTGTTTAAATAGAAAAAAATAAGAAGAGGCAGATGAAGTAATGTAATTATAGACTTGATAAGAGGTTGCAAACGAATAAGCAGTTGGCAATTTGAGTAGTTAAGAACCATTGCACATTTTATCATAGCTGTAATTTTTTGAGTTCATAAAGCCATATTCAAGTGGGAACACACACATTTTTAGTAAGTATAACAATCAAAAGTAAGTCATTCTGTGACTCAGGGCTGATCTTTACATTTTTAGCCCACAATTACATAAAGTATCTATTTCTACTGATCCAGGCCACCTCTACCTACCAAAGTACTCTGTGCACCAAATTCCCTGCCCTTCTATTTTTCTGATCATAATGTTCATTTCCACAATTTAGCTGATAATTTAAGTGTGGGAGGAAGGTTTTGATTAGAACTCTCACTCCAATGAGTTAATCGATAGAAATTTTCAAATTGCCTGAAAAGTTCCTGGCATATTTTTAAAGAGCCAGGTGAATACCTCACCACAATACCACGTAGTACATAACAGGTAGAATTATTCTAGTTACGTGTAGGGAGGGATTATGTGTGAGTAAGAAAAATGACCCTGGGGTCAGACCTGCCTTCCTGACCTCGGTGAGATTGCTTTACTTTAGCTGTTCATGAATTACCTGATTCACTGATTGTTCCATCCCTATGTAAGTAAATTGCAAGATTATTTTAAAGCTTCATTATCACTTTTACAATTTTGTTTATTTGTTTTATTTCTGAACGATATAGTCAGATATTTTCCATGACTGGAGAAGGTAATTAGAGGGGTTGGACCAGGAGTAGCCAGGAATCCAGGGGGATATGCAAGAAATCAATTAGAAAGCATCATCTAATGCCAGCCCAGTGCACCATGTATTAAGTGAAATGCATTGATCTATTGTTTTACAAATGGTTAATATCTTGTTTACATAAACACCTTATTTAAAAACCAATCCATAACAAAAATGTTATAAAATATAAAGCTATAAAGAAAGGGCATTAAGAGACAACTCACAGAAAGAAAAAAAAAAGAAATATGACTTTGGTCATTTTGAATGCCCAGGTAGGAAACTAAACTATCAAAAGAAAGGGGATGACAAAACTCACTAGTTAGTAAATTTACCTTATTCATATTCAGCAACCATATATTGAAAAGTACAGTGAAAGATTTCAAACTTATTCACACTTTCTCTTTTTAAAAGGCTTATAGTCTGGTGAGGGAGAGGTAGAAATTTATTCATTCAACTGCTTAACAAGTGCTTCCTGAGTGTTAGAAACATATTGAAAGATAGGAAGATATAACACATCCTAAAAAGTTCTCACTCCTAATAATCCTGGGCATATTTTAATAGTCTCTGGACCTTCATTCTCTCTTATTTTCCCAATATTCACCACTTCAGTTGGGCATCAATCTTATTCCATCTCCTAATTTGGTCACATAATTAATTGAATTTACTTATTTATTCACATGTCTTTCCATTACCATGCAAGTTCTTGATGACTAATGCTCCACAGTGGTGTCAGATATTAGCACTTAAATGCCTGTTGAATTAATGAGCAAACACATGCACGCAAGAACACAAAAGTAAAGATTTATGAATATAGAATAGGGGAAGGAAATATCTGACTGGTGGCACTAGTGAAACCGTGGTAATTGAGTTGAGCTGGTTCTTAAACTCTTGAAAGTTAGGAATTTTGAACATGAGTAGTTGGGACATATCAATAACTTACATGCTAATGTTATTTCTACTTTAAAGGGCTGAAATGAATATTTTGAAATCTGTGTCCAGATGTAAGCCTTCAATCTATAATTTTCTCCTTCTACACACATGTGGAAATTAAGATTTCCATTTCATTATTAATTTTCAAAGCAAGATTCCACTCCTTTTTCATGCTAGGAAATGCTGCAAGAAAAGAAATAAGGTGGCACTCTTGGATTGTCCTTATGATAAAAATTTAATGTGATTGAGTAAGAGCCAGTGGACAAATATTTTCAGAGTAATAGTTTTATAGATTTATGGCTCATGACTTCCCAAGACAATTTGCTCATCCAGAATGAACTGTACTCAGCTGGAGAGACTCAAATAGTCATTTTTTATTTTCCTCTGTCTCTCATCAACTAAATCTTACCTGTTGCTATAACCAGTTGTTTATATCTCTAAAATGTATTTGGAATCTCTATCACCTTTTATTTCCAATATTTACCTCCCTGACCTCCATTATTTTTCTTATTTCTATTGTATCCTACACACTGCTACTTGATTCCTTTCTTTAAAACACGTATCTAGTCATATGATTACTGATACTTAAACATTGTACATGATTTCCCATTGCCTATAGAATATAAGCTTCTTGAAATGGCATTCAAAATTCTACAATATGCCCCAGTCATACATGTTCATTCTTTTCTCTGTCACTCTCCTTTGTTGCCCCTCAATATTATATAACCCAAATATCCCTGGGCTTCATCTTCATGAGATGAGGCCTTTGAATGGTATCAAGTTCAAGGAAGCAGTCCAATATTCAAAGGATAAATAAAAGTATTTCAAAATTATTTCATCTACCCCACAATGAAACACCAAGGTGGGAAGGGGAAGTTTTCATAGTGCACAGCTAACATCTTAAATATTCTCACCCACCATTAGTGTCTCCCATATCCAATATTGATTGGAAGTAAAGTCTCTCACTCTTTCTTCCGCAACAATCTTTCTGCTCTCCAAAACTCTGCAATCATTGCTTTGTTTTCTACTCTGTTCCTCTTAACATTTTAGTTGTGAATAAATTGAGTCTGTTTGTTTTGTTTAGTATTGTGTCCACTTCACTCATGACTCAGTTTTTTGTTGTTGTTGTTGTTTTTTCTTTTTGTAATAAAGGAAACTCAGGAACTGATGCTACAAGCAAGAGCTTTTTTTCTGCCAAAATCAGAGAAATGAGAGAAAATTTAAAAATAACTGTCGCCCTCATTACAAATCTATCCTTGATCAGTTAGTTATTCAGCAAGAGCTACTTTTTGAGATTCCTCGTTTTCCCCTTTCTTTCTCATTATTTAAATGTCCATATTTTTTCAGCTTACATGTCCCGATTCCTCAGGTCACAGTTGTCTGTATCCTTTCCTTTGTTTTCTCAGCTTTCTGCCTATTCTTCTGGTGCACTGTCTGCCTTGAACAATTGTGTCTTGGCTGTTTCCTCTCCTAGATTGTGAAATGCGTGATGGCATGGACAGTGGTCTCATTCATGCTATTATCCTCAGTGCTAAACACAGTGCCATTTACAAAGGGGAGACTCTATAAACGTTTGTTAAGTGGATTTAAACTGAAGGACTATATTTCAGAGGTTGATTTAAATAAATTTACAAGCAGTTACGTTTTAGATGGTCAGTAAAAGCTACATTCTTTTGAGATCAGAAAGTGGATGTGTTGTTAATCACTTCAGAACATTTACCACTGATTTCAATATAAACCCTCATATGGATGCATGCAAAATTATAACCAAAGTATTTGGGTGAAACAAGTTTCTCTTTGTAGTTATAATTATGTTGGAAATAGTTGGGCCAACACTACAAAACCATTTTCTTGAATCTGATCAACTTTACCCAGCACTTACATTTACTTTATAAATGTGGTTATAAATTGCTTACTTTCTAGTATGTGTGATGAATGTCTGCATGACTAGTGTTACACCGTTCTAAATTTTTTTAAATGTCAAGTGCAATGCTGAGGTCACCAACACAGCTATTTAAATTAAACATATTTGGAAATAATTTGGTTGAAGGTTTGAATCTGAGATGAGGAAAAATATATATTTTTTAAAAATTGAGCTTTTCAATATAACATCTAAACACTTGAGTAAGAGTTTTCTTTACAAAGAAGTTGTTTTTAAAATGTTTTATTCTTGCGAATCTAATTGAGGGATGCTCTTTAGTGTCTGTATTGTTACTGTCCAATAATCAGAAAAGGGAAGATGCAAATGATGTAAGTATGTTTTAAAATATCTTTGTTATTCACTATGGAAACTATCTTTGTTTCATCATGTGAAGACATCTACCTTTAAAAAAAATACCAGCTCCTAGACATCATATAAAATTTCCAAATTTAAATTAAACTTATAAAATAGCATTCTAAATACTTGTGTATGGAAATCAGTTAAGGGCTTTTTATAACTCAGAAATGCTACACACTTTTAAAATTTGGGGGAAACAACTATAGAAACAGTTTGGACATGCTAAAATGTAATTAAGGGTATAATTATATAGTAAGGAAAATAGTAAAAACCTTTTTCACATGTAAACTTAAGAAATTCAGTATGAGCTTTTCGTTCTTTAATTTGGAATAAAATTCCTTTCCCAAACTGGCTGAAAGAAATAACACATGATCCAGTCTTTGGATCTGCAGCATGGGTAACAAGAAGGCAATGCAATTCTTGATAAAAAGGGAATACTTCAAAATGTTCAACCTGTGAAATGGTGGTTGTATGTGGCCCTTACCTCCTGAAGCTGTCTGACAGTGGACACATCTGTTACTCTTTCTTGTCCTCAGTGGCATAAGGAGCTGTGGATTCACCCCTCTTTTGGATTCTTTCCAGCATGCAATAGCCCATCCTGCTCTGAGTATCTTGACATCTTGCCTCCTCCTCGTGCTGTGGTGTCCTGACTTCCTGCTGATAGCCTTCATTCAGTAAAGCTTTTGACACTGACAAGTTCTTTCTTCTACATTATCTTCGTGTTTGGACAACAACTTCAAAACAAATTTCTGAAAATGTTTCCCTTTTTCCCATCACATCAACTTGCACATATCTGCATAAACCCAAGTCAGATAATTGTTATCTACTTGTCCAAGCCTACACCCTGGCAGCTGAGTAGTGACGCAGAAAACTAAGCAACTAGAAAGGGTTATGTCCTATAAATTGTAGTCATTGTGTTCATCTGTGTCCATTATATAGTCAGCCATTGTAGATTTCTTTGGCATTCTCATCCTAGCCCATTCTCATTCTCTGTCATGATTATTTCAGTAGTCTTTAATTTTCTTCAGGCCTCTGACTCTGCTTGCTCACTTTCATTGTTAACAAATAACCTTGCCTCCAACCTGTCAAAGGAAATAGAAGTCATCAGATGGGTAGTTTTTCATTTCTTCCACAGATTTCCCCTCTTTCATCCTTACCACCTCCCCTCTGGTGTGCTTCCTCCAATTTAAGTTGAGGTATTCTCTCTTGGGTCTGGAGTTCATCTCCAAATCCAATCTCTCTCAACTGCCTTTTTCTTTTCAGCATCTGAATATGTTCAAATCTCCTCCATCTAGGAGAAGAGAAATAACAAGAAAAATGTGTTTTCTCCATCCTGACTATGTCCTCCTTTGATGTCAATAGAACGTCATGCTCAAGGCTCTGACCTCACCTTCTAGTTTGTTTTACTGGATCCATTTTCTCTATCTTCCCCTTAAATTCACCTTAGCTCTCTATCCCAGGTCATCTCATTCTAAAAATGCAAGAAATCTAGCATATTTCATAATGCAAATTAATTTCTCAGTACATAGTGGGTGACTGAATGAAAAAGTGAAAGAATGCATTTCTTGGCCCCCACAAATCCCCTATCTTTATTCTCTTTTGCCTTACCTCAAGACCAAGCCTGATGGTCACTTTCAAAAGCTATCATATCCCAGAATCCTTCTTCCTCAAACACCTTAATTTTTATCCCTAACCAAATCATATGTACCTCCTCTATAAATTTCCCCAGAGTGTCATGAGGATTAAATAAGGTACTATAAAATGTTAAAATAGTTTTCATTGGAACATTCAAAAGCTATATTACACAGTGCTATTATCAATATTTCTTCATTAAATATATATCGTGTATATTAAATATTAATGTTGACATGATTTTGATAGTAGTTATTTATAAACATTAACTATTTTTGATAGACAACTATTACAGTAAGTTACTTTCACTTAGGATAAAATGAAAAAGACTGGCTTATTTCAGAATGTGTTACAGATTTTATAATGGAGTTAAATATGTCAAGTCCTTACATTGTCTCTGTGAAATGTTTTACCGTGGCAGCACATTTTTATTTTTTTTAATTTTTTTAAATTTTTATTTATTTATTTATTTATTTATTTATTTATTTATTACTTCATTTTTATTGTTAGACTTATTGGGGTGACATCTGTTAGCAAGGATTACATAGTTTTCAGGCATTTTTAATAAATATAGGTTTAATTTAGTCTTCGAAGAAAGCTAACCCATACCTTAAATTATATACATTATTTAATTTTTTAATTATTTGAATGTAATACTTAAAAGCAATAGGTACTAACTGACCCATTGAACAATAAATCTGAAAGTGCGTTACAAACTGTAAAACTCTATGTCTAACTATAAAGTGCTTTTACTAATCAATTTGGAAATCATAACACCTGGTCTGATGAGCAGGCTTGTTTTAAATGGAACAGATGTGGTATGATGATATACCACATTAAAGTTATGACTGAATAGATTTCCTTGCAATTACAAGCCATATAGTGACAGTAGCTAAGCTCTGTATATTTCTGCCAATGAGGAAACTGTATCATTTCATGTATTTTAAATTTTATTTATAAACTAGCCTTCAAAAAATGGATATGGTATACTAGTGCTCTTTTTGTTGGTAGTATTGTGTGGTGGTGCTTCAGTTGTCATTTCAAAACTAAAGCTAAATTATATACTAGCAAATAAAAAGAAAATTCATCAAATTAGCCTGTGCACAAAACTCAGCATTATGGGTTCAGGTACATACAGCCAAGTACTGGAACATTTTTAATTTTAAAAGTGGAGTCTGTTTGAAGTTTAGATACATAGTAGCAGGAATTCTGAATACAAGGGATAAGCGATATAAGGTGAAAATTGTTTTCATTCCATAATCTGTATTGTGTATGTTTTTATATGTAATTTATATTGACTTAATTTAGTATGCTTTCAGACAAGAGAATGGTATCACACTATAGTTAGTTGAAAGCAATGGTATGGAACTGAATTTCAAGTGCAAAAGGAAACCAGTTTTCCTGATTCGTTACAGGATAACTTGAATATTTTTTACTGTATCAGTAGAAGTACAAACTCGAACACAAGTACATTTTTCCAAAAAATTAAATAATCCTTGAGTGGATTTCTACTTTCCTGTTTAAAAGGTCTTATTTTCAAGAATTGGATAATTTTTCTTAACACTAAAGTGTGTCATTAGGAAGTATTAATTTAATGATACTTGCTTTGGAAAAAATATATATAATGATAAACATAAAGCAGTGTAATACAAGGTAGTATGTAATTAGGCATGAATGTCAGAGACCAGGAAAATGGTTGCCTTAGTGATTCACTTGTGGTGAGATTCTAGTACATGGATATTGCAATGGAAATTGAAAGCAAAATATGTGGAGTCCTTTCCTAAAGTAATAATTAACAATACTAGGAGGTATGCTTATTGTAAAGAAAATTTGAAACAATAAAAATTCAAAATTGAAAAATGTTTAAATTTCTTTACAACTCTATTGTGTGTTTTCATCAATATATTACATTTTGGATTTTTACCACAGTCATGTTTTATTTCATTAAGCTTCCCTTTGAATTTTTGCCTTCATTTTATCCTCTTTTCTTATTGTAACTCTCCTGACCCTAGATTCTTTTGTCAAATCCATGTATTTTAGTATTTCATGGATGGCATCAAGACATTTTCTAAAATCCTCTCTGGTTTCTGTGGAATAAACTTCCAGAACTTGTTCACGTTCTAAGCTTTGAGATTACTGTATCCATATAGATTCTTGCTCTGTTCTCTTAGCTTTGAATTCTAAGAGCTATGTGTAGGTCCAGTGTTTGGTGACTGCATGAGCAGTGTTCTGGATAGAATCTGTAGTCTGTGGTTTTCTAGGCTTGCTTTTCCCAGAATGGAACCTCTGTCCTCTGAATGAGATGGGATGAGAGTGATCAGGGCCCAGCTCCATTATTCTCAGCATGTCGCGGCTGGCCTACAGCCTCTGCTTTATCAGTGGGGCCCAGTGGAGGAAGAGAAACCCCATTGTCTCAGCTGTACTCACCAGGAATTTAATGTCTGTATCATGGTAACATGGAATTTCAGGGGATGACAATGCTGGTATCCTGTCCATCTGGGAAGGTAATATAGCCCTTGACTGGGAGCTGGGGAGAGAGGGAGACCCACTTTGTTGTCCACACCTGCACAGATTGGAGCTTCCATCATGCTGAGATGTGGAAGCAGGCAGGAGGGAGCAGGTGATGCTGCAAGTTACACAGATGCCCCCTGTTCTCACTGAGATTAGTAGAGTTCCTTGAATAAATATTTCAATTACTTTATCCCCTTAGGACAATTTGCTGTAGCCCTTAGAACAATTTAAGCATTTTTTTTATTTTGCATGTGTTTTCATAATTTTCACCAGTTAAGGTTGTTTTCTGGGGAGTGGAAAGAGCTCCTCATACTGCCATTCCGGAAGTGAAAGATCCTCCGTGCTGTATTTAAAAGGCCTTCTAGAATCCTTGTCGCAACAACATAGAAATAGTTTACTGTTAAATGTTTCTGCCTGTTTCATGCTACTAGTAATAAAAATAATCAAAAAAGGAAAAGAAAAATAAGGTTTTCCAAACATCCTTGACTCAGAGTAAGAAATACTACACAAACATTAATGTCTTAGTGAAGTGAAAATGCTAGTTGCTCATTTATCACTGCCCGTGGGCTTGGTTATTTAAGTGAGAGAAAATAATGCCCTTATTGTTAAGCTAGAACTCTTTCATCATTGAAATGTTCCACCAAAGCACTTGTTTCATATCAGCTACAATTTAAGATGAATGCAAATAACAATGTTTATAATGCAGATCACAGGGTGGGAGGGAATAACTGCTTATAGGATTTTCTCACCTTCGTCAACTTTTGCTCTCAGTGCATAGCATAATATTGGAATCAGACTGCTTGGATTTGGATCCTGATTTCACCACTACGTGCTGTGGCCTTTGAAATGGTTACTTTAAATGTCAGTTTCCCATTAAAAAATGGAAGTAATAATAGAACATAATTTTAGGGTTGTTGTGAGGATTATAGGTAATCAATCATTCATATAAAGTGCTAGGCAATTCCTGATGTATAATAATATATATGTGTAATAATAATTTCTAATATATAATAATTAGTTTAATATGGTAATAAAATGAGAAGTCATAAAATTATTAATTACTACCCTCTTAGCAGCTTGTTATAATCAATAGAAAATTGCAGTCTACAAATCTTATTATTTAATGAAGTATAGATTTGAGTAATAGACAAGCATTTTCTAACTGTTCTTATATTCACTGCTTTCAGTTTACTTGATTTTCTTAAACCTTAGTATTTCTGATAATATCTTCTCTACAAGAATACATAGTAATTTTTTTATTAAATATGAATCCACATAAAATTACTTTATCAATGTAGATAAACTAAGCAATGAAACTACTGGTGCTAGATGTCTTTATATCCTTCACTTATATTGTCACTTACTTTTTTAAGAACTCAAATTGTTTTGCATATACCCACCATGTAGTTCCTGAAATGAGAGATATCTTTATATGAGACTTTCTTCACATCTGCTATTTGTTCGTTGAGTGGCTTTTTACCTAATCTCCTTCTATTGTGCCAAGCACTTCACTGGGCATTTGGAATGCAGAAATGAATGACAAATGGTTTCTTCAGCTGAAGAAAGCCAATGAAAGCAAAGCATTAGGATAAATTTTGATAGGTACTCTTGGAGAGATACCTCTAGAGTATTGTAGAAACAAAAAAGCAAAACTCCCTGAAAAAGCTTTAAAGAGGACAGGAAGGAGAACACATCTGAGGGTGTTTATCAGAGCCACTGAAGAATTTTCTAGGTGTGGTGAGATGCCAGAAGGCCATTTCTGGCATAGAGAATAACAGATATAAAAGTATAAAATAATTAACATGACCACGTTGTTCAATAGATGCTGAAAAGTTCAGGTATTTGGAAAGTCCAGTGAATGGGATGAGGAAGGATAATTGGATGGGGTAGAGAGGTAGGTGAAAGCCAGGTTGTAAGAACTTGTATGCTTTTTCAAAGACTTTGGATATCATTCTCTAGGCAAATGGAAGCCAGAGAAGATTTTAACTAGAAAGAATGTAGAGGAGGAAGAGAGAAGGGAAGCAATCAAATATATGGTGATGGAAGGAGAACTGACTCTGGGTGATGAACACACAATGCAACACATAGACCATGTATTATAGAATTGTACACTTGAAACCTATATAATTTTGCTAACCCAGGTCACCAAATAAATAAATAAATAAAAGGGGCAAAGAAAGAATGAAAGAATGACATGGTCGCTAAGGTTTTTAGAATAGTAATTCTTGCTGCATTGTGAATGATTGAAGGGTATGGTACTTACATTTTTATTGTAATGGTCTAGGTCAAGGTAGGTCAGTGCTGGATAAAAATAGCCAGTTGCAAGACAGCTCTTCTCTTCCATGCAATAGAATATTTCCTTCCTAATCCCTCTTCTTCCCCAGCAAATACATTTAGTTTTGTTTTATGAAACTGGTGAAGCTATTAAGACTCAACCACCCATCGTTTTTTTGCTTAGCCAGCTCAGGTAAATGGCTTTAATGAGGTCCATATTGTAAAGGAAGCATATTCTAATTTGGGAAATATATATCAGATGCCGTTGAAATTGTGCATTTTAGTACAATGAGGAAATTGAAGTACCTAGTGAAATGTTTTGAAATGTTGTTGGTAATGATATTATGTACTGCCTACATAATGTAATGTGCATTTAGAAGAAATATAGTTAATTTTGTGTGTATTCAGCCCTAATAATGAGAGAAAATGGTAAATATTTGGGAACTTAATCTAATGTGTAGGTTGTTTTAAAGCGAGCTGTTCCAAACAAAGAAATTTAATGAGAAAAATGTATTGATGCATACATATGGTAATTACTTGATTTGGTAGTTGAGATTTATATGTGTTTTTTCAAATGATTTCCAATGGCTATTCCTATTCCATTCTGTTGTTATTTTTAGCTATGAATTTATTGCCAATGTCACTGAATAGAACACTAAACACGTTTGCTCACCATGCCCTTCTTTCTTCAGATTTTTCCTACAGAACACCCTCTCTCTCTCTCTCTCCCCCCCTCCCTCCCACCCACCCCCAGTCTCACACACACAAACACACACCCCACACACACCTCCTTGCCATTTTTTATTATTTTTCAGCAAAACCTATGATCTTCTGTCATGTTATTCTATTATGACATCTATTTATTTTACAGCAACTAATTTTTGTTTCTTACCTTTGTTCCTACACTGGAGGGTGCTTTTAAAATTTTTCTGTTTTCCTGAGCATTACCAATAACAGCTTCACTTGCCATTGTGGATGTTGCCATCAAATTAACACATGGAGTGTGTAAATTTACAGTAAGAATGAAATTTTATTAGAGATAATAGCTCTTGCATTGCTCAAGAACAGATCACCCCATGACCATCTGGTCCTGTACCAGTTCATTTCTCTTATAATTCAGGAATTAGTGTTGTTTTGTTTTGTTTTGTTTTGTTTTGTTTGAAGTACATAGGATGAGAACCATGCTTAGAATCTTTGTCATATATAGGATTCTCTTGAAATTTATGAATTCTTCTCTTCTCTTTGAGGAAAGTATTTTTCAGTGCTAAATAGTACAGAACACATTTCTCTCCTTCATAGTCTCATGTCTCCACAACACTGTTAGAATACAAAAGAAAACATGTTTTTCATTTTGACCTCCTACTTTTAATTGTCAGGAGCACTAAAATAGTACAGATTCCTTGTAGACTGAGGAGCCCATTGTCTGGCTGACACTGATTCTAGCACCATAATTTTGTCTTTACTGTATGAGCCTTAGATTGTTTATAATTTTCTTTGAAGCAGCAGATATCAGCACCCTAATTAACACCTTCCACCATTCCTCTCATGTGCTTGAGAATTTGGCGGCACTACAAATGGAGCAGAGGCTAAGATTCTAAACATGGACCTGACACAGATGGACATCAATTGTCTTGAGTGACCTAAAGTTTCTTCCAAATTTATGTTCTGCAATAATTCCCTTGAGTCCTGCTTCCCATCTCCCAGTGCCCTTTTTTCCTATGTTCATTGCTCGAGCCTACGCCATCATGTGCCAAATTAGCAAGTAATCACATAAATTTGGCCCTCCTGGTACATTTAATGTGAGATGCGGTTGTGATTGGTAGAAGGAAGTATGTGAATACTCCAGGGTTGTTCATAGTTTCACTGTATATTTGGTACACTAGAAAATAAGTGATTGATTATTTGTAAAATAGTGGAGAATATACTATAGATGATTTTAATATAGAAAAAATTTCTAAAATATTGTCTCATGAAATTAATAATAGCTTAATGTTAAAGCTTTTGCTTACGTCTTTATGTACATATATAACCATATTTCACAAAATCTCAGGACCCTACAATTTTATAGAGAATATTACTTATTATATCAGATATAATCAGAAATCAGAATCAATCCATAACATATAATTTATGTTACTTAAACAAATCAAGAAATTAAAAATCATGTCACCTTTCACTGGACAGATTGAGGGTGCATGAAGATTGAAAAAAAGTACTAAAACTTTTCAGGGCTGGCGAACTACAAGGTAATCCCGTTGAATTCTCCACCATAAGCGAGTTCTTTGTATTATTTGTGTTTGTAGTTAGGTTTTAAGAAAGAGAACCAGAAAAAAAAAAGAAAGAGAACCGGACTCTGTTCATGTTCATAAATAAGATAGACTATAACAAGGAGAACATTAGTTCAGTCACAGAGTTGTTTACTGTCTACCACAGACCTTAAGGATGGACAGCGAAAGGACATTTTTGGAAGTGCAATAACAGTTTTATGAACAGTCTTCCTAGAACATTCTAATCAAGATAAACCTGTTCTAAACATTTCCCACCAGATTCTCCAAGGAGTATCTAATTCACTGAGTTTGGTTCTTATGCACACCCCTTGTCCTGACACAGGGATGCTATGGTTGATACTACCCCTAGGGTCCCATTCACTGAGAAATGGCATTGCTTATCTTTGTTTGCTTGTTTGTTTTTCAACTGCTGAACTATATCCTGCCAAGTCTCTTCTCTCCCTGTCCTCAAATGGAACAGGGTACAGAACTTCTTCCTTGCTGAAATGAATACTTAATCCTCTTGTATTTTTAAAAATTTATAAACTGAAAACACATGATCATCAAAACACAAGCAAATGATGCTAATAGGCTTTGTCAACTCAGTTCTTCTCTCTGTTTGCTTTGTTATTCCCACTGGAAATACTAGTTTTTGTCCTAGGAGTCTACTTTTGTTTAGGTGACATAAATTTAAATAATTTAGTTAGAAGTATGTTTGTGTTGGTAGCAAGGTTAGAAATGATTGGATATTTCTTTCATTTGTGTATCTGATTTCTAACTGTCTTTAGGAATTGCTATTCATGCACCCACCCCCAAGTTCTATTTCTGGTTCTATGCAGTACTTCAATTCAATAAGCATTTATCTAGGCCTACTATGTGTCAGTCCAGTGGTGGTAAATATTTTTTAGCATATGTGCCAACTCTGATAAATCTTTAGAGGCTTATGATATGTGGTGCTAAGATTTGTGAGGGAAGAATGCTAGAATCAGTTAACAGCATTTGTCATGAATGAAGAAAGGAAGAGTGGGTACAACTCCCATACACTGTCATTTTCTGTTCTAGAAATTATGATAAACCTAATGTGGTCCAGCCCCTGTGGAGATTATTATAATGTAGTTAGAAAGAGTGGAGCTTGGTATCCCAGTTAGTAAGTTCCCACAGTATGTTAGGTGAGAGGAGATGAAGACCTAGATAGGACAGTGACACTAGAAATGGAGGGAAAATGATGTGGATAAGTGAATATTTTCACTATTACAGCTGGAAAGATGCTATAGCTACCATAGCACTGTAGGCACATTCTTTGGTCACTAGAATACTGAAGAAGGGAAGCTATGTATTTTTGCCATTTTGTTTGCCTGGATTACTTTCACCAGTTTTTCTAGTCCTATTTTTAGGTTACATGCCTCCTTTCTTTCCATTGTCTTCCATGTAGTCTTACAAAATACAAACACTGGGTCTCATGAGCTTGGGTGCCTCTTCGTTAATAGTTTCTTTTCAGCTCTCAGAAAATTTCTGTTTAAATGTATGACTACCCTCCAGTGACATGCAATAGGATAGTTAACTAAAGTGGGTATTATAGGCAAAAAATGGTAGAACTTTACCTGACTCAAAGATCCACCCTTTACCATTTATGTAGATTCTTTGACTCCTCATTAATGGAAGAAAATTGTTCTATAGGCTCTTATCACCATTTATTTATGATATCAGCATGCCTTCATCATAAAAGGAAAATGGTAGTTTCCTTAATAGGCTTTCAAATTACTGACACTTCACTCATAAATGAGAATAATGTCAAATCCTTTCTTCTCAGAAATGGTTCTGGCCTCACCCTCCTGCTGGGTAGGAGAGAAACTAATTTCGATTTTATCTGATCCAAACTCATTCTAATCTTATAATTTAATCAGTCCCTGTAGGTTTACCTTAGTCTCATTTGAAAATTGCTTTCTATTTGAGATTCCTATATTTCCCTCTAAAATAGCATCTGAGATATGGAGAAGTGGCTTTCATGACATTGTGTTTTTTGAGAGGAATTGGTTCAACTCACCTCATGCTGATTTTGGGGGGATTAATGGAAGAATTCATCCATTTGGTATTCTGCTAGCATCTGCTGATTGAAATTGTCAGTTGATAAAATTCATAGTTCAGAATCTCTCAACTCAGTTAAGCCCTTATAAAGATGCCTGGCTTATTCAGCCACTGTAAACCCATTCCAAAAAGTGTCTGCCTTGCTGTCCTTCTTTCTCCAGGAAAAGCTATTCTCTATTATAAGGTTACCAGAGCCTCATTACAATGAGCCCAATGACTGGCCTATAAAAACTGAGGAAGATCTGGGAAGGCAAACTACAAGGGGGGAACCTAAAAAAGCCCCAGAATTATTTTCTGGAGGGTGGGCCCCTAGGAACCCATCTGCATCAGAGTACCAGCTGGTGTTGTGAGAGGCTGCGTTTAGCTTCAGTGAACTTTTTGGGGAGACTCTTTGAACGCGTTTGCCCATTTCGTGATGGGTGATTTACATGGACAACATGTGACATGACAATGCACCTGCCCACACCGCGCTGACTGTTCAGCAGTTTTTGACCCAAAAAGTCATGACCCCTGTGCTCCACCCTTCCCATTCACCTAATCTAACCCAATGCAACTCTTCCTTGTTTCCCCAAATGAAAAAAACGTCCTCAAAGGGAAACATTTTGCTGATGTGGAAGAGGTGAAACAAACAACAAAAAAATACAAAAATACGGCAGAAGCACTAAAAGGCATCAAAATTGACGAGTTTAAAACTGTGTTGCGCAGTGGAAAAAGCATCTCAAGAGGTGTATTGCAGCGAACAGAGAGTACTCTGAAGGGGACTGAGATTTAAACATGTAAGGATAAATACACAAGTTTTTATAAATAAATTCCTGTTTTTTTGGGAGGTGCCCCTTCGTATGTCCTCTCTGTGTATAATCACCTCACTCTGCTTCATAAGATGAATTATAAGCTCTTGTGTTTCCACTGTCACCCTACACAGTAGTGTCCTCTTTGTATTGAATGAAAATGTAGACAGAAATGTCCTTTCTACTTCTCATAATTTATAAAACGTTTCTCAACTGAAGCATAAGAAGAAACAGAGATATGCATCTCCCTCACCTGTATCTGTTTCCTGTCCTCTTCCCACAAGCCTCTAGTAAAAAGAAAAAAAATCACACTCAAAATATTCAAAACTGTAATCTTATTACATTATCAGTAAATAATGGAAATTATAGAAATTTTATTAAGTTTTTTTCTTTGTGGCATCTATCACCTTTATCTCTTATTCACTCTCAACTAAGGCTGTTATGTTTGATTTATTGAAATAATTTTTAACATGTCTCTTGCCTCTTTTTCTCTTCCCACTCCAGGCTATTTTGCATTCTGTTGCCAGACTATTCTTCTGATCTTTGATTATACCATTTTTTTTCCCTTTAAAACACTCTAGAATTATGTCTCATCATTTACCTAGTTTTCTCTTTCAATTCTATGCCTGCTGAGTCTTAAAACCCTTTTTTATCTTATTGTAATTTCTTTAGGACATACCCCTGAATTTATTGCTTTTTCATATCTTATTTTATCATATTGCCCCTTACTGATAAGCTATACATCACTGTCTTCTTCTTCAGAGCCTAGCCTTATATCCACCTGAGTAAAACTGACTCCCTCCATAACTATACTTTCTTCTAAGGGTGTGATGAGAGAATTTAATATGGTGTGCATATCCTGAAGTGACATCCTAAGTTTTGATATTCGTTCTTTGCTTCTTAACATATCTTTCCTCCTAAGTTAATGGGAAGAATTTTAAAGAACTATGAGTATATTTACTATTTTCTTCACCTTTAACAATGCCTAATAGATAGTACTGAGCACTAAATATTTATTTTGTAAACAAAATTAAATATGATTTTTTAAAAAAACCACATACTCCACATATGAGTGAAGTCAAATGGTTCTTGTTTTTTTTCTGTCTGGCTTATTTCACTAAGCATGATGATCTCCAGGTCCATCCATTTTGTTGTAAATGGCACTATTTCATCTTTTCTTATAGCTGAGTAATATTCCATTGTGTCTATGTACCACAGCTTCTTTATCCAGTCATCTGTCGCAGGGCCCTTTGGTTGTTTCCATGTTTTGGCCACTGTGAACAGCGCTGCGAAGAACATTGGGGTATGTAAGTCTTTGTGGACTAAGGTTTTTAAATTTGGGGGGTAGATCCCCAGAAGCAGGGTTGCCAGGTTATATGTTAACTCCATTTCCAACTTTCTGAGGAACCTCCACACTGCCTTCCACAGTGGTCGTACCAGTTTGCACTCCCATCAGCAGTGTGCAAGGATTGAAATATAAAACTGAAAGCAACAAAGAAACAAAAACTAATAGACACAGTCAATAGTTAGTGGTTACCTGAGGGAAAGGTGGGAGAGGGTGGGAGAATAGGGAGGGGGAGCGAAATATATGGTGATGAAAGGAGAACTGACTCTGGGTGATGAACACATATGCAACACATAGACGATGCACTGTAGAATTGTACACCTGGGACCTATGGAATTTTTGCTAAGCAATATCACCCCAACAAATTTAACAATTAAAAAAAAAGAAACAAACCATCTATGGTGAAATAAGAAGAAAGAAAAAAAGTACGTACAGAAAAACATGGATTTGGATGATGAGGATATTGTTTTTATGCTATTTTTTAGATTTATTTTCTATGTTTTCATTAATAAGAATGTACTATTCTTATAATTTAAAATTGTGTCAGTTCAACAATACTGTGATTTAATTACATTTTGATCCAAACAGACTGTGCAAAGTTTTATTTACAAAACACCAGTAAGTCTGCAGTTAATCATAAAGCAGTGTATTTGGTGTTCATTTCCAAACATTTTGTCTACATTATTAACTTATAATATTCAGAAACATGCTGCTTCTCAACTGTGACATGGTTATTCACTCATATTTATATTACATCATTGAAGAGAGTTAATTTCTCATTATTCAGTTTTAAACTAAATCAACCTGACAGGAATATAATAAAATTAGAGTTGTTTAGAACAGATGGTTCATCATAGATCTGAACCCAGGCAAACAAGATCTGGTAGATTCTGTAAATCATCAAGGATTTCTGTTTCAATTAATGGCCATGATATAGTTTTCCAACAAAATTCAGATAATAGTTTAGTAGTTACCACAGGGTTAGTGGGGAGTGGGGTGGAAGAGGAGGGAATGGGTATCGAATATATGGTGACAGAAAGAGAAGTGGCTCTGGGGAATGATCACATAATACAACACATAGACGATGTATTATAGAATTGTACACCTGGAACCTATGTCATTTTTACTAACCAATGTCACCCCAATAAATTTAACAATAAAATAAAAATATTCTAAGGATTTAGACATAATACTTACTTCAGATTTTAGGTATATAAAATGAGAAGATTGGTTTGGATGATGTCTTGTGTCTTTCTAGTTGTGTTCTGTGGTTATATGATCTGTTGACCAGTTTCTGAGGTGTTTCTGTTTATAGTCCACAGAGCCTTCTGAAACACAAGAACATTACTCAATACCTTTATTGTCCAAGAGGCAAAGTGCTTCCTATGTTTGAATATGTCTGGATATTACAGGGAAACATAACATTTGTGAATCCCACTGACTTTAGTTCAGGAATTTCCCTAAAGAGAAATGTATTATACATTGATTAGAGGAGGTAACTACTGTACTCAAAAATTACTTTGATTGAAAAAGAGCAATGATACCTACATTCCTTATGAAGGAATACTTAACTGTCCACTCTTGGAATGAGATGTTCTTTAGCTCTAAACTAAACCAAAGATTTTGAAGGAAGTGCCAAAAACAAATAAACAAATAAACAAAAAACAAAACAAAATAGTAAATGTTGAATTGATGGCATAGGCTTGCCATTTTCTCATCAAATTTAGACCAATGGATAATATTATAAGAGTAATATGTTTTCAAGGATGAAATGTTCTTGTTCCTTTGAAATGTGTTTCATTGTTGTTAAGAAGAGAAAAATAGTTATTCTTGAATTGGGCAATACCCAGGACTGATTCATAGAAAAAAAATCTATCTGAGATATGTGTGTGTGTGTGTGTGTGTGTGTGTGTGTATAGTTTAGGGCTCTTTCCCTCTAGTTACACCTCTAATAAAAAGGCCATGCTTCCCATTGTCTTACTTTTTAAAAATTATGTTCACTGAAGTGTAATTAAAACTGTACATCTCAGATATTTCAACAAACATATCTAAATAGTACCGTTATTAAATGATTTAATCCATTGAAAAATGTGGCTAACTGCTTATGTAAGAATTTTTTTTTCTCAAAGATGCCTAATAAGACTAAATAGATTGAATCAGTTGGTAAGATTTATGAAAATTCATATTGAAATGCTTAAAAGTATTACTCTTCCTTTTGTAATTTTCTTCTCCTTTTATTTAAATTTAGTTGTATACAATATTACATTAGTTTTATGTATACAATATAGTGACTTCGCACATTTTCATACCTTACAATATGATTACTTAAGTCTAGCAATCATTTGTCACCAAATAAACTTAACACAATATTGTTGACTACATTTTCCTTTGCTCTTTATCACCTATCTCCCAACAACCCTACCCTCTGGCAAGCATCAGTTCCTAATTCTCAAAATAAAGTATTTAATCTTTTTTTCATAGTCATTGTTTCCAAGTTTTTAAACTTTATTTTAATAATTGACATTAACATTGTATATTGCTGATAATATTTTCCTTAACTTCTCTTCTTCCACACTTCTATACATACTTTCCTTCATTATGCTAACAGATGTCACCCCAATAAGTCTAACAATAAAAATGAATTAAAAATAATAAAGTGTCTACCAAGATACTAAGGAGAAAAGGTCAGAAAGATAAAAGAGAATTTCAATGTATACCTAGTGCCAAACAGTTATTACTACCAAGGAAGGCATAAAGCCACATGATACTTATCACAAATTCAGTATTTCTCCTGGGGTGCATATTGTACTATATTTTCATAACTTAATGCCAGGCAACTTCCCTGTATTTCTCATCACTGGGTATAATTTTCAACCAGGAAAGGAACTTCTCTCTTCCTTGCAAAATGGCAATTTTATACTTGGGGATTTAACACTGAGCATTGTGTTTTCCTGGTGGGTTTTCACTTTATCCACTCAGTCATTAATGAACGTTTATTCACATACCATAGGTCATAAACTTCATTAGTCATGGGATATATAAAAATCCATAGGATTCTCTCTCCTTTGAAACATATTTTCCTGTGAGAAGACAGAGAAATAAATAAATAAATAAATAAATAAATATATATATATATATATATATATATATATATTTAAACTGTAATAGGATCAATTAGATTGTTGAAGTGTATGAAAGGTAAATGAAAATCAAAACAGTAGAGACCACTTGTAGCCAAGTTGTGGATTTGGAAAGACTTCATGTATGAGGTGATCCTGAAGGATAATGGAGGTATTCCATGAAGTTAATGTTGGAGGGACTGGGTAGGCAGGAGGAATCCAGGTAAAATCAAAGGAATTTGCCAAGATACATTCTTGGTGACAAAAGATGTTTCGGGGAATCTTGACATCTGTACAGGGGAAGTGTTGAGATAAGTGACAAAATGGTAAATATTGAGATGGCCACTTTTGGGAATTTGAACTGTGTCCCAACAGATTACGGAGGATTTTAAGCAGCTGCATAATTCCGTTACTCTAGTGAGAGTGTGTAGAATTGACTGGGTGAAGTCTAATGGACAAAAAGACCACTTTGTAAGTTGTTGAAATAGTTCAGTGAGAAATAATAAGAAAAACCTACCAAGTTAGTGGAGATTCAATAAAGGGTAAGAAGCAAACCATGATAAGTTGAGAGGCCATATAGCCACTTTGGTGGCTGATAGAGGCACAGGCAATATTGGAGCCATCACAAGAGAAAACAGATCTAAGGAGGAGTACTGTTGAGGTTGAGACATGCTGCATTTCGAGTGCCTGAGGAAATAATTATTGAACATATAGGAAGAGAGGATGGAGGTCATAAATCTAGCAGTCATAGAGGTATAGTCTAATTCATGGGACAGTCTGAACTAGGAGTCAGAGGAGAGGAAACACGTAGATCAAGTTTTTCCAACCCATGACCCATGGGCTGCATGCAGCCCAGGACAACTTTGAATGCATCCCTACACAAATTTGTAAACTTTCTTAAAACATTATGAGGTATTTTTGTGACTTTTTTAAAAAGCTCATTAGCTATCCTAAGTGTTAGTATATTTTTATGTGTGGCCCAAGACAAATTCTTCTTCCAATGTGGCCCAGGGAAGCCAAAAAATTGGACACCCCTGATATTAATAAAGAAGGAAAACCACCCTGGGACACGATCCTGCAGAACTTCAACATGTTGAACGGCAAGCAAACAGAGACATTTGTCTATCATGGCAACTAAGGATATATACTCGTGACTTATTTTGTTCATTTGAGAGTAGCCCTAGCCTTTCATACATTTATGAATAGAATCCTAATCATGTATGATTACAACCAGGTAAGTTTGCTCAGCTAGAAAAAAGTAAGTGATGACAGATTTGATGGCCAAGAAGAGTTATATAACCGGTGTCCCATAAATTAGCTGTTACCTGTTTGGAAGCATATTTTGTTTCATGAAAATTCAAAATGTTAAGTTATTTTGCTCATGGTAACAGTTTACTTTCTACTGAAATTTCATGGAGAGATAATAGGTCATTATTTATTGTATACTAAGTGTAGACCATAAAGATTAAAAATAGCTCATGAATAATGGTAATAGAAACTCTATATGTGGGATTTTATGTAATTATAGTAACAATTCCTTGAAGACATTGTGGTCTGTTATGTAAATATGTGTAATTATGATAATTTCCATGTTATTTACTCAGTAGTTTAAGAACTCTTTTCACAAAGCAGTCACCTTCAGAACTCCCAGAGAATATAGTGATACTTTTCAGAAGAAAAAGAAAAGAAGGGTGAATTTAAAATGTATTTTTATAAGAAATACTTCAGAATTTAAAGATATATTTACCCTATTTTTGCATTCATACAAAGAGGTACTGCTGTGGTATAGATCATTATTACCCAAGGTAAGGTATGGCATACACAAAGACTGACTGTTATTAATGAATGGTTAGAATGAGTGGGTAGTGTTCTCATAGGTTCTTCTGGACCATAGTTGTACTTATATTTTTCCTGTTTAAAGGACCTATCACAGGAGGTATATGAGTGCTATAACCAGAAATCTAAGATTTCAGAAGGAAGAAACCCATCATCTACCTATTCATTTAATGAATATTTATTCAGGACCAAAATGTGCTATTCCTGAGGCTAAATTTGGGGACCTCTAAGTCCAAAGTACAAGTCCTACCATTACATGCTATCGATAGGCAGAGGCAGATAGATAAAGAGGTGTGTGAAAGTAAGTCATAGCATCACTGAATTGCAACCATTCTCACCGTTGTAAAATAGGGAAACCCTGACTTTTACAAGTGTTACAATAGAAATATAAGTAGGGTAAGAGACGGACATTTTATATGAGTGGGTGACACAAAGATCACTTGGGGTGACCCAAGTTTTAATGTGTTCATTAGGCAGCCAGAGCGATAGGTGAATATATGTGGGAGCATTTGTGTACGTATGTGTGCATATGCATATACGAGGGCTGTCCGGAAAAAACAATCCAGTCATGAATGCCTCTATTTTTCATATTACATGGCTGGATACATTCTGGACAGCCCTTGTATGAGCACATGTATGTAGAGGGTGCATCATTGTAGTGTAATATGAACAGTGTGAGCAAAGGGCGGGAGGTTTGATTCTTCTTGGTATGAAAATAATATTTTTTCTGGTCAGACAGCTAGAAAGGATGCGGCCAGAGCAAAAGACATATGCCTAGTCATTAGGAGTATTTTTGCTGTATTTTAAGATTTGGGACAGAATTTTTAAGTAGTAGAGGGCTATTAGAAGGGCCTGAAATGAGAAGGTGAGTTAATTTTTTTTTTAATTTAATTTTTTTATTTTAGAGATTACTCTAGCGGTAATGTGAAGGAAGCAGAAAAATCAATGTAGTAATAGTAAGTTAAGAATAACCAACATGCACTAGATATGTTCTGTGTGACAGATTCTGCTAATGCTTACTTGTTTTATTCCATTTAGTGATTACAACAACTCTATGGAGTAGGTATGATTACATGAACTTAGATTGAAATTTAAGTATTGATTTTATCAGACATCAACAACTACCGTGTTATAAGATAAATATTTGAACAGGGAAAGTCAAAAGACCCAGTGAACAATATGAGAAAAATATGAGAACTTTTCATTTTTTTCTCGTTTGCATCTTTAATGTGGTTATCCATTTTATATGAGGTTAAGGGAAAAGGAGAAATAAAGGATGGTTCGCAGCTTTGTGGCTTGGATATGTGGTGGTGTGATTCACTGAGAAAGTAGTGGGAAAGGAGTTCATTTGGAGGGAAGATACTAAATTGTGTTAGGATATTTGATTGTGAAGATATTTAAAAGGAAGTTGGATACATGGATCTGGAATTTAGAGAAAAGCTGTGGGTTGGGCACATGGGTTTGGGGATTATCAATATACAGGCAGTAATTTGTCTACAGAGGATATGATTTGAGAAGACGACAGAGATTAAGCAAAAGCATCCATTGACATTCATACCAATATTTAGGGGGGCAGCAGACAAAAAAAAAAAAAACCCTAAGAGGAGGATGAGGAAGAATAGTGAAGGCAGAAAAGGAGTAAAGTAAAAGCATGTTTTTGCTTTTTTTTCCCTAAATGTAAAGGTAATTTTCAAAAGCCAAGTGTTCCACAGAATTCAAGTAAAGTAAAAGCGAAAGAGTCCATTGGATTTGAAAATGACGTCCTGAGCAACTTTGCTGAGGGCATGTTCAGTAAAGATATGCAAATAAATGAAAGCCACCTTGAAGAGAAGGCGACAAGGCAATTCTTCCAAGAGCTCTCATAGTAAAGGAAGGAGTGGTGGTGTTCAGGGACTTTATTTTTTGCTTTAGGTTTTTTATTGTGTGGTTTATTTTTTGTTTTCTGTGCTAAGTAGTTAAGCATGTTTATAGACAGTTAGAGGCAAAGATGTTTGGAATATGGTAGAAACCTCATTTGAAAAAAAAAGAGAGAGGAATCAGATTAAGAGCAAAGAAAGAGTAAGTGGCTTTGATCTGTGAATGAGATAAAGGGCTCACCCTTATCTGAAGCAGGAAGGAGGTAGGGTGCCTAGAAAGGTGGGTTCTGATATAAATGCGTGCAGAAAGTTCCTAACATTATTTTTCACTTAAAATTGCATAAAAACAAAACAACCCCCCCCAAAACACGACACTGAATCCCCCCACTAAAGAACATAAAGAAGTGCTTGTACTGCAGTCAAAGCTTACTCTGTTTCCCCTCAATTATTCTTCTTCAGAGCAGATACTTTCTAGCCTGAATATCCTGCTTAATTTGTATAAGAGTTAATCTATATCTTCCAAGGGACCAGCAGGCTTTTGCTCCCTAGGAAAGGACATTAGAGGAAACATGTTAGGTTTTTCTGATCAATATAGCTCACTTTTTAAGAGGAAGTTCTTCATTTCTTTTGAGTCATCGATTGGTCTCGGTGCTGTTTCAGAGAATGTACCGTGGTGCTGCAATTAGGAATAACACGTGTCCTGCAAAGATTATTTATTGCTCTGGAGTTGAATTGTTTAGTCGTGATTTTAGAAGTTTTCATCTGCCTCTGAAGAACTTCTAACCTCCATCTATGTTTTTATCATTTAAGAAGTTGATCTAGTATGCCCTTCCCCTCTTCTACTGGCAGTGATATAGCTCAACTATGTTTGGAGAACTAGAGAATCAGTGTAGGAGGCTCAAGTTCTTTTATGGATATCCAGAATATCCACTACCAATTAACCATAAACCTCCTTCAAAATCATATCTGTATAAGAGCTCCCAAGGGAATTCCCTGGTGGTGTAGTGGCTAGGCTTCGGTGCTCTCACTGCCATGGTCTGGGTTTGATTCCCAGTCAGGAAGCTGCCCCGCCGCCACAAAGAAAAGCTCCCATAACAGATGTTTTGAAGGGGAAGATTTGAAATAGAGTTATTTTAATCTTTATTAAATTTATTGGGGTGACATGGGTTAATAAACTTATGTCAGTTTCAAGTGTACAGTTCTATAGTACATCATCTGTATGTTGCACTGTGTGCTCACCACCCAGAGTTAGTTCTCCTTCCATCACCATGTATTTGGTCCCCTTTTCCCTTTTCTATCACCCTCCTGAGCTTTGCCAGACTTTAAATTTTTGATTACCATGCTGTCATCAATGTGTTCAAAATAGGGTGTTGCTAAACAAACATTAATATGACCGTCTGAAAATAAGATGTTTATTTCACAATGTCACAGTCATATATATAATTTTGAATCTGAGTCCTCTTATGAACCCATTGTTAGAAGTAGTTACTACTAAGTGAGGGTTGCTTGGAAATGTGGTATAATCATCAGCCTTTTACCACAATATTTCGACTATAGGTAATGTCCTCACACATAAAGGATGACTGTTATCATTTGTTTAGGTTCAGACATTGTGCAGAAAACCTGAAATAACATTTTTCTTCCTTTTAAAAACTGAGAACATTTACAATGAATTTGTAGTAGTTTTTGCTGAGATTAACCGAGTAAAATATATAACCCATAAACATTTATAGGATAGGGTTAAAGTATACTCTGATAAAAAGATACTTTGAGTCAAAACAATCATATTGCATTTGCTACCTATCACTCAGCTGAAACCAATTTATCGGCTGGCTTTGGGCAACCACATACCCTAAATGAAAATTTGACAAGCCATTCCATGGCATACTGCTGAAAGGCTATAGATTCTGTCTAGGTCAAATAAAGAACTCAAAGAACATGACATTTTGGTCAGTTGGCTTTTACCTACACCTGGAACCCTGTTCTACCATGTGTAAAAATTGTGACGGGTGTCACGAGTTAGTACACAGCCATCAACAAAGCTATATGATTGTCTACTTAATGTTCTCATCTGATTTTTCTTTGTAATTATGGGAATAAATAGCTCTCTAAATTCTCAGTTTTGGCACAATTGATCTGATGCTAAATTAAATCAAAAGAAAATGTAACATATTTTTTCTTTACATTATTGATACATACCCACCTCCCCACACACATATTACTTCGACAGTTATGTATTAAGCCACCTCTGTATGCCCGACACAGTGCTAAATCTTCTATAGATATGGAAGAATAAGCCTGTCATGTAATCATTGTTCTCGTATTCGTGAATGCCGGTGTATCGTTTTCTTCCAGAAGGCTTTTGGTTTGCATTTACTTGTGTGGAATCAATGAAAAGAAATTGAAAAGTATATAGGGGGTGAAAGCATTGCTTTGGGAATGATGCAAATATTATTGGAGAAACTTGTATTTATTTCTTTATGTAGTAGTGATGCATGTATCCAAATTAATGAAAATCCCACGGATTAATAACTCTATACACCAGAAGAAGCAGTCTCCTTAACAAATAGGGCTTGCATCAGTAAGTCCTGATAATAAAAGTGCCACCCCATCCCATCTTGGTTGACCAAATTAGAAACCCATTTAGCACGCAGTTATAATGCATAGGAGATTATGGTGCTCTAATAAATCCCTAAACATATTCATAGCCAGCATCAAAAGTGAGGGGCTGCCCAAATTAAATATAGAAAGAAGCATGTACCTGGTGAGGCAGAATTTTGCTGCTTGGCATGTTTTTGTTCAGCACTCTGTATTTATGCAGTAGTGGCCAGCATGGTGTGCTAGAAATTTGAGGACTTGTCTTGCCACCAATTAGCCAAGGGAATCTGGGAAGACCCCATAAGTTCCCCTGTTATTACAGCAGTCTATGAAAAGAGAGACTCGTACTAAATATTTTCTAATGTCCTTAATGGTTAACAGTTTGATTAATACTAGGTAATAGTAAAGAAAATGATAACCTGTTCCATGGTGAATGTATCTAGATAGTGATTCAGATAAAGGTTATATACAGAAAATAGCCTAAGAATATTTTTTCCAGGAATAATTGACAAAAATTATATCAAAACAAAGAGAGTTACTGTGATAAAACCTTCCAAGGTAGTGCTTCAGAGAGAAAGAGACCAGAAGGACTCATTGTTAGGAAACAGGTAGCCAAGCAACTGCTTGAAAAGCCACCAAAGGGAGCCTTCTTCAAAGGAATGGGCGCATCGCTGAGATAATCCCTGGTTTAGCCTTTGACAGGCTTGCATCTCAGTGCTCGCTTCTGTTTTAGCTATTATGTGCTGACTTCAGCATGGGAGCACCGAAATTGGGGCATGACTGCACATTTCATTACCAGTGCTGCTTTCCCGAGCCCTGGGAAAATAATACTTTGTAAAAAAAAAAACCACGTATACCTGTCAATCCAATGAAAGGGGGCTACAATAGATAACCAAGTTGTCTTGTTAGATTATTCCTTTATAAAACAAAATCAAGTATGAAATAGTCATTGGATGAATAGAGGTATGATTTTTATCAATGAAATGAAACTAAGCTGTTCAAATAATTTAACAACCAGTGAGAGAGCTTGTTAAGATCAGTATAGCTGAATCGTCACATTTTAGGAATAACTGGACCTGGATCCAAAAAAGAAAGAAAAGGAAGAAAGGAAGGAAGGAATCTGCTTTGTAAAATATTGCAATTAAAGGAAACAAAAGAATTAGACTATCGTACTCAATGTAAAGCTTTCAAATCAAGAGAATGTTATTTTATGATATTCATACATGAGAATTTTTACTTTTGTATTACTTTAATGAACTTTTATGGAGTCCTGATAGTTATGTTTATCAAATTAAAAGTAATACAGATAATAGGGACTTATTTCTGAATTGTGTGACATTACTTGGATGTTCTGATAAAAGCCAATGATCATTTACTTTTTTCAACAGGCAGATATTGAGATTTCACTTAAATTGAAGGGATACATGGATAAATAAGGATTCTATACTTGAGAAGCTTAACATTAGTGGTGAAATAATAGGATTCTATTAGAATAGACTAATAGAATTATAATATGATAGAATTTGAAAATGAAAATACTTATTAACATACAGCATAACTATATAACATACATAAGCATAATATTGCATTCTGTAGAACTTGGAAGAACTTCAGAATTGATCTACATATGCCAAATGTGTATTGGTCAGTTGTGCAAAAGGGTGGAATTAAAAGTGGACAGCTGGGAATCATGCATATTAAAGAGCTGTCTCAGTAGTGGTGAGGATGATGATGATGGTGATAATGAGGAAAAAAAGGAGAGAAAAAGAATAATATTACCTAATACTAACGAGTTTACTGTGTGCCAGACATTTTGCTAAAATATTTTACATATATGAACTGAGTTAATCCTCACAAAAATCCTTTGAGGGGGTTCCCTGGTGGTGTAGTGGCTAGACTTGGGCACTCTCAAGGCCATGGCCTGGGTTTGATTCCCAGTCAGGGAGCTCCCCGCCGCCCCCCCCCCCCCCGCAAAACAAAATCCTTTGATATGTAGTATTATCAATGGAATTCTACAGTTAAGAAAATTCAGGGACAGGGGAGTTAGTCTGCCCAAGGTCACACAGTCAGTAAGTGTATGGTTGCTGTTAAAATCAGGGTGTCTCCATGGAATGTGAAAGTGACTGTTCCAGAGAAAGACTTAAAAGTGTTGATGGTTTACATCACTCAAATATCTACAGTGGCCAAACAGAAACATGTATATCAAGCTTGTTTAACCCATGGCCTACAGGGTTGCCTGTGGCCCAGGATGGCTTTGAATGGGGCCCAACACAAATTCGTAAACTTTCTTAAAACTCTGTGAAAATTATGCATGGACATTTTTCTATTTTTAGCTCCTCAGCTATCATTAGTGCTAGTGTATTTTATGTGTGGCCCAAGACAATCTACTTCTTCCAGTTTGACCCAGGGTAGCCAAAAGATTGGATACCGCTGATGTATATAATATGGTGTGTAACAAGAGAAGATGGACAATATGCCAAACTGGAGAGGGTGGATGATAAACTGGAGAATTTCCAGCCCATCTACATGTAGCAGGTGAACCCAAGTTGACTGTGGCCCTCCACCAGCGCTGCCCCAATGTTACCATATCATCCAAATTTGTAAAGAATCTGAAAACTGGATTTGTAAATGAAACTTCCAGATTATTAAGTAATTGGCAATTAATTAAAACTTGTA
This sequence comes from Lyroderma lyra, assembly GCA_004026885.1. Taxonomy (NCBI): domain Eukaryota; kingdom Metazoa; phylum Chordata; class Mammalia; order Chiroptera; family Megadermatidae; genus Lyroderma; species Lyroderma lyra. The sequence goes on from PVJL010002076.1 coordinate 67,270, forward strand.
AAGATAAAATGTTAGTTGGGCTCCAGGGACTATATCAGTCACCAAATCTGATATGGCCTAGGAGCCACCAGTGCACCATTCCATCATTCTACAGAGATATTTGCTGATGTCCCCAAGTTTCTGGTAGTCTGAGCTCAGAACAAAATACACAGTAGTGAAAAGTCATTTCTACTCTACGTTCATATTACTAATTGCTTAGTGAGTTGATTTCAGTGCTAAAATATTTACCTTAAGAATAAACACAGGAGCATGGAAAAAAAATCAAAGTTCAGCAATATATTTGGAGGTTATTCCCTTATATTTTATGCTCCGACTTTGTAAGCATCCCAAGGTTGGCTTTGATGAATTCTCCTGAGCTCTGGCTGTCTCAGTCCATGCCTCTTACACCAGATTATGAAGGTCACTGGAAAAAAGAAAAATCTTATTTTAAAAGAATAAGTTATGAAGCCCGGTTAGAAACCCATATGACAATATTAAATCCTTTTATCTGGGAATTTCAAGGTAGAATTTGGCTCATATTTCTGATAAAGTCAAATGCCATGAAATGTCTCAGCAAGACTTGACACATATATGGTGTGTCTTCTTGTTTGCTGTCTTGCCTGCTTTCTTCTTCCTCCTTTCCTTCTTTCCTCCCTTTTATCTCCACCCATTTTGCTCATATTTTGTGTTTTCTGGGTTCTTAATGCTGTTATCCATGATCTCTAGGCCAATTATAACTTGATTGTTTCAGCACCAGATGCCACTTTACAAAATAGGGGATTGAAATTATAAAAGTAAATTAACAAAATAAAAAATGTCCTGGGTAGAGTGATGTATGCTGAAGAGTCTTGATACCATACTATGTGAGGAACACTTAAATAAGCTAGGGAAAGAAAGAGAGAATATTTAGAGGAAATAAGAGAACTTCTGAAATATTTCAAAAGTCAGCAATGAAAAAGCTCTGGTGTTTACCTAGTTTGAGAGCTTATTCTGATTTGGAAAGTGTGGAAGCTATGGGAGGTAGATTTTAGTTTAATAAACGAACTATCTGTCCATAAAGAGTGCTAAATAGTATAGTGGATATGTCAGAAGTGGTTGGGAGTTATATGAAGTTCCTGAATTGCCAGTCAGAGCAAGTTGACCTCTAAATATGTGCTATGACTCAAGAAGTCTAGAGAAAAACTGTTAATATAAAGTAATGCCATCATTAAAGATAATTCCTATGATACTACAGAGGAAACCATTTTATCTAAACTAACTATAAACATCCAAACAGATTACATCATAAATCAACATTAACAGAGAACTAGGGTTCATTGCTAAATAGAAGTGTGAATAAACGTCACATTCGCTTGTCGAATTTCTCAATATGCTGAATAACAAATGATTAACAAAATCGATGCATCTAGAAAAAAATTGTAAGAAAACATCAAATGCTTCCAGAATTACTCCCCTCTAATATATATGTTTTCACATTATAAAATGATTAGTTACATTAATGAGTTTTATTTTTAAGTTCAAAAAGGCTTCATAGCACTTTCTCTTTGCTTGGGTCTTCCATAAAACTATTGAAAAGCATGCGTATTATATCTGTTTTTTCAGCACTCTGTACCTAGTAATATTGTCCAAAATATACTAGCCTCACTATTTAGTGTTATCAAAAGGCTATGACAATCTTCTTGGAAAATCAAACAACTTAAAATAACTCAAGAAAAAAATGCTTTTTATTTTATATTATGTGGTTAATGTTTGATCATTTATTTACTTTCACTATGCAGGTCTGGCTCGGGATATATTATAAAGTGACTGGAAGCTAAATGTTGATATTTCAGTGGTATTGGTTGCACCTTTACATTAAGAAAATACTAGGCTATTGTAGAAAATTCTAATTGTCTTCACAAGAAGTAGATTTTAAGTAACTACCAACTAATGCATAGTCCTTTGCAAATGAAATAAAAATAATTCCCTAAAAGATTATATTTATTATTTTTCTTTTGTAAGTACATTAAAAATTTTTTTTCAATTAGAGTCGACATTTAATATCATTTTTACTAGTTTCAGATGTACAACATAGTGGTTAGATATTTATATAATTTATGAAGTGATCCCCCAATTAGTCTAGTACCCACCTGGTACGGTGCAGAGTTATTACCATACAATTGACTGTATTCCCTATGCTGCACTTTACATCCCCATGACTATTTTGTAACTACCAATTTGTATTTCTTATTCCCTTCACATTTATCACACAGCCCCCTAACCCCTTTCCCATCTGGTAACCATCAGTTTCCTAAACAATAATAGTTAATGTAACAAAGGGTTATAGAATACCTTTATGAAGAAATAACATAGACTGCATTATAATCTTAGTCTGTGGCCCTGAAAATTGTAGTCACTATTATTCTCTGCAGACTTCTGCATATCATGCTTCAGTGTTCAGCAGTTGTCAAGGAAAAAGGTTTGTCCCCTGAAGAAAATGAGATCAGTCTTACCTTTAAGCAAATTGATATTGATGCTTTTTTGTCCTAGAAATTACCTGCATTTTATTAATCTTCTTATTGCAATCATTTTCTTGTAACTAATTATTTTTTTTGGGTTATTTGGCAGGGGGTGGGAGTGGAGGAAAGGGTGGGAAAAACACTGTTGGGATTTAGAGTAGGTATGTACAGACATGGCTTGGATTACTTGAACGTGCAGTTTAATTTAATTTGAAATCTGTTTTTGTCGTTTCTTCATGGTCATTATTAGTGTTTCTGTTTGAAGGTAGAGAGATAGGAATACCTGTATATACTAAGGCTGTCTGGAAAGCATTCAGCCATGTAATATGAAAAATAGAGGCACTATGGCTGTGTTTTTTTTTTCCTGGACAGCCCTTGTATATACACGTATATATAGCAGCTTCTCTCTGTGACACTTTTCTGCCTTCTCTGTTTTTCCCTAACTTGATAGTGAACTGCCTTGCTGGCAAACGAGGACAAACCCGTATGTTTCAGTTTAGCATGTTCCAAACAAATTGTGTGGCTTCATTCTCTGAGACCTTCTTCTTACTCATTTCATCCCAGGGAGGAGAATGCCTCTGTATTGCTTAATTTTTGAGGCTTGGTGTCAACGGGATCAGTCAGTATCAACGTGCCTATGATATAAAGTGGCTGGCATATATTCTCGACTCTTTTCTATAACATTTGGGATCCATACCTCAAGCTCCTTATCTCTCTGTTTTTTTTTCCAGCCCCCATTTCAGCTTTAGTAATACCTCCTATTAATCAGGCCACTAGATGGTTTGAAACAAGAATTTTTAAAACCTGGTTTGAAAGCCTAAAGTAAATAGAATTTGTTAAGCAGATACTTGTAATTCCACACATTTTCATCATATTATATTTGATTGTCTTTCACTACCATAGAGTATTGAAGCCCCCCAAAATTATACCCATAAGAATAAAGCAATTCAAGTTGGAGAAGCTCTTAAATGCTTTTTTATAAAGCTCAAACCAAGGAGAACATGTACTTTTAATTAATGAGAATTTAACCTTTTAAAAGTTTGATAAATTTTGAAACTTATACAATCTGATTCTATATGTAGGGAGGAAAAAAAAGATGCAAGAATGACCAAAAGCATTGGCTATACATTTGCTATTAAAGATAACTACATTTAATTCAACAGAAATGGGTTTTTCACTGAGTCTAAATGACCTGCAGCATTACAGAATTGGCTGCCATTCTCTCTGTCACACACCAGGCTGTGGAAAGCCAGAACTCTCCTCTGCATCTAGTACAAAGATTGTGCTTAGAGTTTAAATAAAATGAAAAGAATAAGGTGAGAAATTAGAATATATTGAAGGTTGAAAGATTTTATCCTTGACTTTTACATAACTCAGGAAGAAAATAACCTAATGCCTTTCCACTTCTAGTGGAAAAGCAAGTCAAAACCATAGAGGTTGAGAACTTTCTCTACAAGTATTTTCAAATGATTTATATAAAGATGTTGGGGAAATTCACAAAGACCTGGATAACGTTGGAAAATCTTGGGTCTGAGGCAGGACAGAGCTGCCTGATGCAACAATGCCATCTATTGGCTTCCAAGGAATGACACTGACCACAGCTTGTTTGGAATGTCAGTAAGGGGGAGAGTTTAGCAGTTTGGAGCATGTGAATAAAAGCTCATTAAAGGAACAGATGCTATTTCTCATGTGCTTTACTCTGGAATGCGGAACTATGCATGGTGCATATATTACACACATACAAATGTAATGCATATGGATTTGCTTATACACATCATCAGCAAACCTGTACTTTCTTAGATGATAAGGAGCTTTTCTTATATTTTCACGGTAACTGGGTTTTGCCTACCTATGGATAAGTAGGTGTCATACAAGAGGATTTCTTTTTATCAGAACAGACAGCACTCTCTTTTTTTCAGTATGTTGCTTATGTCTTAGTCTCTCACGCCTTCCAATCCCAGTAGTTATGTGAGTTCTAGGCAGACTTATAGGAAAAGTACACAGGACAGGACTTCTCTTGGTTGAGCTGAAACAATTCTCTTTCTAGATATTGTAACCTGGAGTGTGGAAGACAAATTTTGGCTGCTTTGAGAAAAGAATAAAACATTTGATTGTGACTATCTTAGTTTCTTTGTTTGCCTTTAAAGTTCATCAAAAGATGTGTCCTATAAAATCAGTTGTGATCATTTTAAAAGATAGAGTCTAGATTATAAAATAAACACTTGGTTAATATTTACATGTGATTCAGAAAATATCCAGGGAGCACACCATGTTATTTTAAACAATATTAGGGGACACAGAAGCGTAAAACTTAAAAACAATGAAGATATCAAAATTGTCCACCTAAAATGAAGCTGGAAGTTAATGAAGTAATTAGTTTCCAAAGCTTTTGTTTTTCAATATTGAGAAAGTGCAAAAGAAAAAGGACCTTGACATGTAGTCAATTGGGATGCATGTTCCCAGGATTTCCTCAAAGATGGTAAAAAAATATGTAACAAGATAATTGGTTCAAGACATTCTCATGTTATATTTAGTTTTGTTAATAATTGTACATACAAATACAGTTTTTGAATAGTCATTGCAGATGAAAAAAATCTGTTGAAAACTAACATTTTTATTTTAATAAGTCCTTTCATTTTCATTAATCTGCTCACTTGCTTTAAATATTGGAGGTTTTATATTGCACTTTAACTGACTGCTACTGATAAGTAATTTGGCTAATTGATTGTCAAATTGTAATTATTGCTATGCAACATGAGCATTTACTTGAGGAGAGTAAAGGCTAAGTCTTCTCATTTAAAACATTTATATTACTAAGACTCTATTCAAACAAACATGTTTATTTGAATACTGTGGTTCACTTAAAAGAATTAAGTTATAAATTAAGAACCTATTGTTTTGTTTCCACCACCTGATTAAAAATGTGAAATTCTACATTGTTTTCCAAACTTAAGTTTACCCCAACTCGTCTATGTCTGCCATGTTGATTTCTACCTGTGCTTTATATAGTTAGTATCTTTCTTTAAATTGACTCTCATTTCATTTAAAAATATATTTTATAAATATGTTTTAAAGGGAAGGTTTATAATACTTCCATAAATGAAAACCTAGAATTTCTATAAATAGTAGGTTATCATTTAAAATTTTTAAAAATATCATAATGTTGTTTTAATTAATCTAATAGGTAAACCATTATTGCATCTAATTGATTTAACAAAAATGAAATAAACTTTTCAAGAAGAAAAGTTGAACTATATTTCATTAGCTATTAATAATGGCATATTTGGTTGAATTCATGTTAAAGATTCTTGGTTAATGGGGGAGTTTTCATTTTTTAGTTCTATTGTTAACTAGTAGTGACAACTTGAGGGTGCAAGTTCTAGGAAAGGGTAGACATCATTTAGCTAGTTTCTCTGATAGTATTGGACACTAAGATTAATTCTAAACATGTAAGTGACTTTGGTTCAAAAAACTTTTGTATCAAGCTTTTGTGTAAGAAGTCATTTGAAGAACATCTGCACTTAGGAAAGAAGCTGGCTGGATTAACCACTCATTGCTGCCATGTTGCTTAAAAAAACACTTTAAAAGATTACATCAAATAGTTTAACCATCTCTTCATACTGTACAGAGTGTTTTTCAGTAGCGTCTTCAGATAATTCCATAACCAGGTCAATCAAGTAACCTTGGTATCAATAATTGTTAGCAGATTAAATATATAAAGGTTAGGAAGACATGTTCTCAGGATGCTGGCTTGGAACATGCAGAATGATTGATCACCTTCTAGAAGGGAACGTTTATTATGTGTCAGGCACTGTGCTACATGTGTCATGTTGGTTATTATCACATTTAACCCTCACTACAACCTTCCTCTGTAAGTACTATTATCACTCCCATTTTGCAGCTAACAAGCTGAGGATCAGATAGGTGAAGTGACTCGAAGAAATCTCTTAGCTGCCTTGGTGAACAATGACAAGGTGTTGCATAATATGACTCTGTCTCATGCCTGAGAGACATGGTTTCTGGCTCCAGACTTGGCCTGTGAGACCTCCTCAGGAACCGGAATTCCAGCTAGCCCAGCCCTGAGGGATCATTACCAAGGATTGACCTGACCTTTCCCACCAACCCTTTCCTGGAAACTCAGCAGCAGAGTGTCTGATCCAGAATGTGTGTCGTTAGTAGCCGGAGAAAGAAAGAGTGACAGGCTTTCTTCAATTTTTGCTTATGTCTGTTCCACCTGGTGCAATCTTCTCCTTCACACCACCCTCACAGCCTAAGCACCTGCATTTCAGTTGTGATAACTTTGAAAATTATCTTCTGTACCACAAGTATACATACCTTTTTCAGGGACACTGACCAGTTAAGCCAGTTCCAAATTTACAAGTCTAGGAAATATTTGACTTCCTTATATATGTAGCTATTTTATTTATATTTTTGTTTTTATATGCCCATTTGAAATACAGAGAAATGAGTTCTCTAGAAATGTTCAAATATATCATACATTTCTGAAAATGACGAGGAATGCCTTATCAATTCAGTAGGGATTATGGTGTTATTGAGTGGTTTCTTAATGTCATCTTAGTTGACAACTTCTTGATTTTCTTTTATATTTCTAGATTTTTTTTGGTTTACTGAAGAGAAATACCTATTTATTTAAGAAATTTTGGAAAATACTCCTGAGATAAACTAAAAATAAAATCACTATTAATCTCACTGCCTAGAGATAACCACTTTCAAGATGTGTTCTGGATATACATATGTCTTTCTCCATTTACATTGATTTTTAATTTCAGTTAAATGAGAACTCCATTTCCTTTTTATGGCTTTTGCTTTGAGGGAGTAATTTTCTTTACCTTACTTGAGAATATCATATTCATTCCTCTTGAAGTCCTTCTTTTTTTTATGGATCATGTCATTTTTATTTTTCGAATAGACAAAATATTCTCACTTCTCCAAGAAAGTATGGAAATCATATATTTTAACAAAATAGGATGTTATTTTCCATGCAAAGGATGTAAATGTTTTATTTCTTTGTCCTCACAGACTTATTTTTTTCTCTTCCGTTCAGTATTAGGAGGGTGCTGGTTTTTCCTTTCTTGCTAGGCTGCTCTTGTTAACAACTAGAGTCACAGTAAGGAAGGTAATTCTCACCATATCAGTCACTTGAAGATCATCTTTGCAAATGCAGAGGCCGTCTCTTAGTAATTTTGCATTGGTGTAATTCAGTGGTTTTCCAAAACCTGGCTCAGTAACTGAATCACTAAAATGTTTAGAATTTTTAAAGACAGCAAACGTTTAAGCTACACCTCAGCCACATTCTACAAGGTAATTTTCAATGCTCATTGTTGTGAAACCCCTGATTGAACCAATCCCACTAATCCACTTACCATAGTAACTGGCACATGGTAGGCTCAATAAATATGTATGTTTTACATGAATAGAATTCAGGCAAGATTTATCCATGTAAACTATGAGTAGGAACATAGAGCATTGTTATTTGGTGACTTTAATCTTTTATACAGAAATCAATTATATATTGTTCACAGTTTTCACAAAGAATAATGGTCCCCTTCCAAAAGAATTGTTTCTGTACTGTGAGCTTTTAGATGTAATTTGAATGGCAATACTGCATTTGCCATTTCTTTTAATATCTTTTGAGAAGCATGCCTGTTGTATTTTTGCCAGTACCTTCAGTGTAGTTTTTGTTTTGTTTTAAATGGCAATACAAATAAACTCCAAAATTTCTCAACATATCTGATAAAAGTTTGGTTGTTTATTTGGCAAGTAAATGCCTCCAGTGCTTTTTTTGTACCACTTTCAAGCGGGATTGACTAACTGAAAAACACAAACCTCAATTCTCTTACATCAAAAGAGGCATCAATGCTCTTTGAATGTTTAATTCCCCTTGACTAGCACTACTAACATTTTTAGGAGTCCCTTGAAAAATATTTAAGTCTATTCAAAACTAGAATGCCAATATCTATTAATATACTGTTCAGTGCAGTACCACACCCACACACATGCACACACACACACACAAAACAAAACAAAACAGTCCTATGGTTGTTTAATATAACTGTGCTCAGGTAAGGGATATTTTTTAAAGTGAAAAAAACAAAACAGATGAAGTTTAATGAAACACCTTCAAATATGGTCATTGTTCTTACAGTCCCAATGCTCATGTAAGTCTTCTGCCGGAAGGGGACTACTGGTGCAACCAGGGTAGCTGTTAAATTAGTCTCTTTAGTCTCTCTCTCTCTGTATGTATGTAAATATACATTAGAGATATGCCTTACCTATAAAGAATCTAATTTTTATATGATGTTTTTCAAATACTGGATAATCCCTGGGGGGAAAATTTCTGTAATATAAGGACAATTGCCACTTATTAAAATGTACTGTTTAGATGGAAACCCAGAGTATTCACCCACTGTGGTTACTACTCCTGTTTACCCAATGACATTTGAACAAGATGTTTTCAATAATTTATTCAGATGTTAATATTCAATTTAAAACATCCCTTCCCTGACAATACTTCCTTGAAGAAAGTAAATGATTTAAACAAAGAAAACATGTAAGCAATGTGTGTAATGTGTATGCGTGTGTATGTATGTGTGTGTATATATATATATATATATATATATATATATATATATTAAATATATATGTAATGTAGTATACATACTGTAATAAACAGTATAATAAAGAATTTTTTTATGTGGGTAGCTCCCTGGCTGGGAATCGAACCCAGGCTGCAGCGTTGACAGTGCTGAAGCCTTAGCCACTACACCACCAGGGAACTCCAAGATTTTCAAGGTGTTAAGGTGAAAGGGATTAATCAAACATGCCTTTACATGAGCTGAAGGACTAAGATATTTCAGTCTAATTTTAAAAACATGCACTTTGGTCATCTCATAATTGTTTGAGATCATTCAGAGAACATGTAGAAAGTATAACATGAGGAGAAAGATTCAATTCTGATATTGGTTCTACCAAAAAGAAAAGAAAAGAAAACAAAAGGGCAGATAGGGTACACACACCCTCCCATTCCATGATTTTTCCGTGTCAGGAGAAATCAGCATTCACATAAATTTGAAACAGCTCATTTAAGCTATAAACTTCATCAATAAGCTCATCTTTAAGTGTAACTTTGATATGTTAATTTTTTCAATCAGAATATTAGTAATATACTTTACAACTTCCCCTTCAGACTGAGAAAGCAAGAGAACACTCACACTTGGAGTATTCTTTCATTTTCACTAATTATCATAAATGTATTAGCAGAAGCTGCCTTGCCTGCCATGGTTCCTGTTGTTTTTATATCCACTTTGACTGTTCTTTCCTAAGATTATCATAAACACATAGGATTGTTAGATGAACTCTTGGAACTGAAGAAGGTTCTTATTCTTATACTTTAATAACTGGAGACACACTTCAGTGCCTTATATATAAGACAAGATCTCTTTTCTGAAAGTGCAGAGCGTGTACTGAAGCCTTTTCCACTTGGGAGCAAGAAGAAAAGTCTATTACTAAGGCTATTTGTTCATACTCTCAAAGTGTCCAAGCAGTTGTTTAAGCATTCAGCCCCTGCATTTCCATCAAATATGAATATGAATTGGTCCTTCCACTAGTTAAGAGCAGTCATCCCAGTTTTTCCCCTGTTGGTCTCTACTTGATTGGGTATTCAGTTGCAGAACATTTTCATCTACATTGAAAACCACTTGATTCGAGGTAAGCAGCTCTACTCCACACATTCAGAGGCTAATTCCAGCAATTATTATTGTATAGCTTAGCATGCACACACTTCAGCTCATCCATGACATTGGTGGTGTACAAATGGAATGGATTTTGAACTTGTGGCTTACAGCAAAGTGTTAGTAAAAGCACTTTCACCAAAAGACTAGATATGTAACAACTTTTTTTCCTACTGTTTTCATTACTTTTTCAATCTCTACTGATTATACTCTATCTCTTACATGCAATTGCCTTTGAACTGTTGAGATGTGATGGGCTTAATGATGTCCTCAACTATCTCAAACCTGATTATAGGCTCAGCAAACTTGCTAGAGATGAATAGCCTAGATTTAAATGACCTTGCTGACTTCTCTACTCTTCTTTTGATCATGCGCAGTTGCTGTGCTCTTGTTCTGGGATATAACTATGTATAGATGTATAGAAGTTTGTCAAATTAAAGTTGAAACCCCAAATCCAATTTAGAAAAGGACACCAATTTTCTTGTTAATCGTAGTCTGTTAGAAAGGCTTGAAAGATTTAATAGAGCTTTAAAATTGTCCAACTAGTACTTCATGATGAGTTTATCATCTCTGGGTAAGAGTTAAGTCTATAGTTGAATCTTTCATATCTTTCTGTCTCCCCTATGTTTTTTGTCTTTTTCATAAACCTCTGTTCTATTCCCTTTGCATCCAGGTCCTTTTTACCTTCTGTGTGAATTCATGACTTAAACCAGTGGTGTCTAACCTTTTAGCTTCCCTGGGCCACACTGGAAGAATTGTCTTGGGCCGCACATAAAATGCACTCACACTAATGATAGCTGATGAGCTTAAATAAATAAATAAATAAATAAATAAATAAAAGGTCACAAAAAAAATCTCATAATTTTTAAGACTTTTGTATTTGGCCACATTCATTGTGGGCCACAGGTTGGACATGCCTGATTTAAATATTTCATTACCAAGTTCCATATTAAAAGCTTGTTACTCTAAATATGGTTCATGGACCAGCAGCTCAGACATTGACTGGGGACTTTTTCAAAATGCAAATCCTCGGATTCCCCCCCCCCCAGACATTGAATCAGAATCTGCATTTCAACAGGATCCCCAAGTCATTGGCGTGCACCTGAAAGTTTGAGAAGCACTGTTAGAAGACATTTTCCATATACTGAAGTAGCATTAAAAAGGGGTTTACAAAATAATGGTAGTTATCTGTAATTTAAAGAGGCAAAAAGGTTAAAAGACTTTAGGTTTTTTTTTCTTTTGCAATGGCAACTCTGCAAGGACAGGGATATTCTTCTTAAGTACTCAATAATGTTTTTAAAACTTTAAAATATTATAGTTTTAGGTGTTATTCTAGGAAGATGTTTAATCAGTAAATATTGAAAACATTAAGGTGTCATATGTATACAAACTAAGGGAACAGGTAAAAACTAAGGTTCAGTTATGTCCATCAAAGTCCACAGGCCATAAATTTTATCATGTTTATGTTTGGATGATAAAAAAAAAGTTTGACTATTAATAATTATATTATAGGTAGTGATTATGAAAAGTTTACAATTTGACAAGCAGTGTGCATATGGAAGTTGGCGTATTTAGTACTTACAGCTACATTACTAGATAGGTAAGTTATAGTTTTCATTTTCAGAAAAAGAGATTGAAGCCAAGTTTTATAGGCTCATCAGTGGTAGAGGCTAGATTTAAACCCAAGTCCATTTGATGCTAGAACTTCATTCTGTAAACTTCATGCTATATTGCCATCCTTTGTGGATAATGCATGATTTGGTTCATAGCTATAAAAAAACATGGTATCACGAAAGCAGCAAATTACAGATATCTGTAAAGTTTTCAGAATGAAAGGTTAGTATTCTTTCAGTAATCACAGTAGAATCAATGCTCTTCCTTTAGTTTAGTCTTTTCACATAACACACATTCCCCCCATAACTTCTAAAATCCTCAAAACATCTCACTCATTTATTATTATTAATTAATGTATTTTATTTTACGACTTGGAAATATTTGTGTATTGGCTTCTCTCCTTCTTACTACAACATGGTAGCTAAACCCTTAGTTCTGGAGTCCAGCTGTCTGAGTTCTCATTAGGCTCCAGTGTTTATAAAATATGTGACTTTATGCATATGAACCTCCTCTAATTCAAATATCTCCACTTTAAAATGGGGATATAAAATAGCATCTATCTCACTGTGTTGCCTTGAGGTTTATATTGGATAATTCATATAAGTTGCTTAATACATCACCATAAAAATTTAAGCACACAATAAATAGTATCTACTAATGTATGATTTTCCTGTCTTGAGAATAGAGATTTTACCACATACATTCTTGTATACCAGGGCTGTCTGGAAAAAATCCGGCCATAAATGCCTTTATTTTTCATATTACATGGCTGGGAACCTTCCAGACAGCCCTCATATAGTATACCACTTCTGGTATATGATGGAGAGTTTTAGAAATGTGTTAGCTCTACATCAGAAAACCAATCAGTAGCTTAAACAGATAAAGGTATACTTTTCTCATATAAAAAGAAATCCAGAAGCAGGCATTTAAGCACACTGAGGTGCCATTAAGAATTTAAGTTCTGGAGGCTCCCTGGTGGTGGAGTGGCTAGGCTTTGGTGCTCTCACTGCCGCAGCCTGGGTTCGATCCCTGCTTAGGGAACCAACCAAACAAATAAACAAACAAACAAAGAATTCAAGTTCCTTCTACCTTTCTGTATCACCATTTTTTAGCTTGTGGGTTTTATTCTCATGTTCACAGAACTAGTTGCAGTAAGCCAGGTACTGTATTCACATTCCAGGAAGACAAGCGGGAAAAGGGCAAAAGGAGGAAGGCTGTGGATGTTGGTGGGGAATGTTAGCTAAGTCTATCAATGTTACAAATTTTCCCTGATATTCTTATCAAAGGATTTCTTCTTACATCTTCTCAGCAAGAAGTTAGATATACATATGTGGCTACCTATAGCTTCAGGAATGTCTAGGAAGGTAAATATTTTAGGTTTGTAGACTCTATACAAAAACAAAAACAAAAAACCAAAAAAAAAAAAACTGAAAAAAACAAAAACAAAAACAGAAATGATGTAGAAGAGGGTCCTGAATGCCTTTGGGGTCACTGATGCAAATATATCCACTGTAGTACTCATTAATCAGTCATTCAATGAACCAAATAAAAAATTCGACATGAAATCCTTTAAATAGAATGCATCGTCTTTTTATATAAAATGATATCCACATATATTTAAATATGATGATTCCCTTTATCCAGTATTTTGCCTCTGAAGTGTTTGAAGTAAGGAATGAAACTTTACACAGATAACTTATTTTGGCAGTGTTGCCATGGTAACAGGAAAAAAAATTGTCCCTAGAACAGACCCTGAAAAAAACTGCTCTTAGCAAATACTCGGAGGTGTTTCTGCTGCCACAGATAATCACAGGAGTTGCCAGAATTTAAAATGTGCAAAAGATAAATACAAATCTTTCTCCTTTGCGGTGTTGGAGAGATCTTGTTTCTTTTTTAACCTCCATAGTCTTGATGTCACACTTTGTAGCTCCTTTCTCTGCAATGTATCTGTGACAGCTCAGTTATCACTATTTTCATCTCAGTAAGCACTCAAACTTTTGTTGATTGTGGATGTGTGATTTGAGGAAATTCTTACCTGGCCCCTTTGTCTCTGCCAATCCTCCCTGACCCCATCCATTAATAACACTACTGTATACTTCCTACCCCAATCTTGGTTATTTCCGTGGAATTTTTTTTTTCATCCTGAAAGCCATCAACAGGCTGTGCCCAATGCAGTGTGACCTCCCTGTTTCCCCCCTTTCCACAACCTGGTAGCAGCCTCACAGTCATGAAGACCTTCTCTTTTCTATCCTCACCAAAAGTCCTCCTCATTCTACTTTTAAAGAGATACCCTTGACCTAGAATGTGTTTTATTAATGCAAGAGGACTGGAACTAAACTGACTCTATGTTACGTTTTTCTGTTCATTCTTTCTCCCTGTCAATGTGTCTTTATTGATGCCTTGATTCATTCACTGATTTACTAGCAAATACTTTTTGAGTATCAAATGTGTGCCACAGTTTCTGGTAAACATAGGATTTATGGAAATAAAGAAGTTAGAGTGTATTCTCAAGGAGGTTACAATTTATTGGTGGAATAATGATTTTGCACTATTATGAGGATAGCCTCTAGAGTTTTGGAAGTCTTGAACTATAATTGATCAACCCTCTCATGCTCCCCTTCTATCACCAGCCCCCACCCCACAAATATACACACACACATTGATTTGAAAGTTTCTTAAGGGCAAGAGGGATTCATTCTACCTCTTTCATTTGTTACTACATTCTCTCCCACAGGCACATAAATATTCTGGGGAAAATAATTTGAAAAAAATGAGATGGAATGAGATAAACTATTTTCTTGACTTGTGAAAAAATGACAAAATATCCTATAATGTGATTGAATGAAAATGTATGAAAAAATATCATTTTTAAACTCCAGAAATTAAAAATAATAAAAGAACCTTTCCTACGTCTGTATGTATGTAGTATGATGTTGTTAAACTGTAATACCTGGTAGAGATTAAAATTTTGAGCATGATCTAAATAGAACAGATGGTTATTCCTAGTTCTGTATTTTCCTATATGCCATGTTCTTTAAAAATCTATCAAAAATTGTATATAAGTATCACTTGATATTTTCTACATATATGAAATTTTGTTATTAAATATTTACTTGTTTGTCATGTAACATTTGGTCTTTGATTATTTTTGAAACACATATTTTTCACTGTAGAGTTATTATGCCTATATTGTTTCTTGCTCAGGGAGGGATATTAGATTAAAAAGATATAACTCAGTACCCATCTAACACTATACGTAGTTATTACAATATTATTGACTATATTCCCTATGCTGTACTTTACATCCTTGTGACTATTTTGTAACTGATAAGTTGTACTTCTTAATCCCTTCATCTTTTCCACTTACCTTCCCCCCAACTCCACACCCATTTGGCCACCATTCATTTGTTCTCTGTATGTATGAGTCCATTTCTGTTTTTGAATTTTGTTTATTTTTTTCTTTAGATTCCACATACAAGTGATGCCCAGAAAGTGTACACCCATGTAATATAGAGGCATTTATGGCAGGATTTTTTTTCCAGACAGCTGTCGTATAAGTGAGATTGTATGGTTTTTGTCTTTCTTTGTCTAACTTATTTCACATAGCATAATACCCTCTAGGTCCACCCATGTTGTCACAAGTGGTTAAGATTTCATTTTTTTATGGCAGAGCAATATGCCATTGTATATATGTACCACATCTTCTTCATACATTTGTCTATTCATGGGCATTTGGGTTGCTTCCATATCTTGGCTATTGTAGATAGCACTACAGAGAACACAGGGGCACATCATATATCTTTTCCAATTAGTGTTTTGGGTTTCTTCAGATAAATACCCATAGGTGGAATTGCTGGATTATAAGGTAGTTCTATTTTTAGTTTTTGAAAGAAACGTCATACTGTTTTCCTTCGTGGCTATGCCAGTTTGCAATCCCATCAGCAGTGCATGAGGGTGCCCTGTTCTCCATCACCTTGCCAGCACTTGTTCCTTTTTCAATTTATTGATGATGGCCATTCTGACAGGTGTGAAGTGGTATCTCATCATGGTTTTAATTTACATTTCTCTGATGATTGGTAACATTGAGCATCTTTTCATGTGTCTTGTTGGCCATCTCTATGTCCTCTTTGGAGAAATATCAATTCAGGTCTTTTGCCCACTTTTTAATTGGATTGTTTGTTTGTTTGTTTGATGTTGAGTTGCATGAGTTCTATATAAATCTTAGATATTAAGCTCTTATCGGATATATAATGGGCAAAACTCTTCTCCCAATCAGTAGCTTATCTTTTTGTTTTGTTGATGGTTTTCTTTGCTTTGCAAAAATGTTTTAGTTTGATGTAGTCCCCCTCTCTTTATTTTTCCTTTTGTTTCCCTTGCCCAAGAAATCATTTCAGAAAAAATATTACTAAAAGCCTTGTCTGAGAGTTTACTGCCTATGTTTTCTTCTAGACTAATTGGGGGATCACTTCATAAATTATTTAACTGTCTAACCACTATGCTATACACTTGAAACTAGTAGAAAATAGTATTGAATGTCAACTGTAATTGAAAAAATAAGTTAAAAAAAGGAGAAGACATTATCATGAGTCCAGCTGACACAATTCTGCCAGAATCTACATAGGCCAGCAGAAAACATCAAAGTCTGTTTCTACGTGTCTCAAAAATAAATAAATAAACAAACAAACAAACAAACAAATAAATAAATAAAAGAAGATTTAGGAGAATATTCAGATAACCTTGTAAAAGAGGGATGTAGTGAGTATTTTTTCCACTAGCTACTGAAACTCATGTAAATACCTTTATGCACTTTTCACTATTACTTATGTAGTAAGTCATAACTTTGACAAAAAAAGTTTGAAGAAAATAAAACAAAACCCCACACAGAAAAATAAAAGAGAAATAACTCAGTATCTTAGTTCATGTTCAAACATACTGAAAGAGTACCTCCTTTTCCACCTTTGGGTGAAAACTGAATGCTTATGTGTTCTTTTTGTAAACAGTTAGTTATTCAAGTCACTCTCTAAATGAATTTTTCATTTTATTTAAGAGTAATTAGGTTTTTTTTCTTCCATAGTAAGGTAATCTTTTTCGGTGATCTGTAATATTTCCCAAGAAGTTAGAATGTTTGCAGGTGTTTGAATCTGAAATTATTATTCATTCTCTGTGGACTCAAAGATCTCACTCATTGGAATCACAAAACCCTTTCTCTTATTGCTGGAAGCATTTAATGTATGCAAACTTACATTTGGCTGGAGAGCATTTTTAAAAATAAACTTTTCAAGTTGGAATGTTCGTACTGAATTCAGCTTTTATGATGCTGTTTGATTTGGCATATGTTCCTTGTGATAGCTGCATTGAAAACACGTTGCGTTTGAGAGACTTTCCCTGCCTTATTGGGACATTTCAACTCAATTTATAGTTATCAGTAGGAACAGAAAAAAAGAATTTCCATCCAATAGAGGTTTCAGTAGGATTTAGCTGTAAGTACTTTAAAAAGAACAACAGCAGCCACGTTGAAACTTTGCCCACTTTTTTAAAACCAAGAAACATTACAAGATCATCTCTTCCTTTTTCAAGAATCCATAGGACGAGAGTTCTTCCTAGTCTACATGAAAATATTAATAGTCTTCCTCAAGAAATTTTTTTGTCTTACCTGATCCATGTACACCTAGAATATGACTGAATTTATTCAGTGTTACTTTAATGATAAAATGTGAGCCATTGGTTGAATGCCTGGATCCTTCACAGAGAACATGTTATCTATCAGGATGCATTTGGCTTCTTAAAACAGTCCATTCTTAGAGGTTTAGACTGGTTAAATAGTAACTAGAAGCATTGAGCATGTGAGGGCTGTCCAGAAATTATCCAGCCATAAATGCTTCTATTTTTCATATTACATGACTGGATACCTTCTGGACAGTCCTCATCTGTTTTTAGATAAGCATAGGTAAAAGAAATCTAAGGGTAACTGTTTCCATGGTTAGAAAGTTACACATATACCATAAGTCGACAGCTACCTGATTCTTCACAAATAGAACACACATAGGGAATAAGCACGTAACTCAAGAAGCATTGTTACAAGGATCCCCCAGAAACCTCCTTTTTCCTCTGTTGTAGTCCTCACCCTCCAACCCTTCAAAGGCAACCACTGTTTGAACTTCTGACAGCATAGGTGATTCTTCTCATTTTTTGTAGTTTTTATAAATAGGATCATATAAGATGTAATTTTTTGGTCTGCCTCCTTTTGATCAACGTTATGCTTGCGAGATTGACCTATGTTGTTGCTTGTAACTGATTATCATACTCATTACTGTGTATTATTATAGTGCAGGAAATATCCTATAATTTACATTCTACTCTTTGAGTAGTTTCCAGTTTTAGGTATTATTAATGATGTTACTATCAGCATTCACTTTTTCACATTTTGAATTTTGTAAATGTATTTTCTAATCATCAGGAAAAATATCATTGTAAACTAAAGCAAGTGTGCAATAAATGACATTTAAGTAAAAATGAAGATGTGAAAACGGGTATGGGAAGAGTATATTTGTATTAGTTCATAAAAGAACATATTCAGAAAAGGAAGATTTTGTACCTTGAGTGCATTAGAGAATTAAAAATGATGAAGCTAGCCTTTTGAAAACTGACCCAGTTTCCACCCCCCCCCCCTTTTAAAGAATGTGGTGTGTGATTGAGGGCAAAATAAATCTTTGTCATTTCAATAACTGTACCTGTTCTTTTTTTTTGTAGAAAATAATGTCCACCTATAAAACATGAAGATTAATCTTGGAGTACATGATGAGCAATAACTCTAGTCACCCACCCAAGCACAATTTGGTTTTTTTTTAAATAAAATATATGGTGATGAAAAGAAAATCCACACAGAGTGGTGAATATAAAATGCAACAAATAGATACACTGTGGAATGGTACACCTGGAACCTATGTAATGCTTGCTAACCAATGTCACCCCAATAAGTCTAACAATAAAAAAGTGATGCAATTCTTCAAAGAAAACAACCAACAAATTTAAGTTTTCTCTAGTAATTATCAATAAATAAAATTAATCTGATTTAAGTTTAAATATAAATGCTGCTCAAAATCACTTTTTTAAAAATAACTTAGATGAGAATAAAATATAAATTTAAACATTAGAAAAAATTTTTTTCTGACATAAAGTTAAATCATTAAGTTATTTGTATCTATAATCAAGTTTCCTATATTTGACTTTTTAGTAATACTGAATTATTTGGACATCTGCTCTTGTTGTAACAAACATTGAAGATTTTGATATAGTTTTTAATAGATTTGAATGAACTATTAATAATTTCAGGTTGTGTGTAGAGAAACACAGAGCAGCACTATCTCTGGCACATTAACCTTTCTGGGGCTATGGGAAGTGCCAGTTTGTACTTAAATCAATTTAGTTAAAAATTTTTTTTTTAAATCTTACCTCAATGATATTTGTCTAGTTTATCTTTCACTGTCAAAAAGTCTCCCTCAATGTCATTTTAAGTGAGAAAAATCAGTGGTATTTTCAAACGTTGGCTTGAAGAAAGCTGCAGTTCAGTTTGCTTTAATGAGAAGGAGAAATAATTTCTGATGACAGATTAGACCAAAAAGGAATATAAAAGAGAGTTTTACTGGAAGATCTTTGCCTTTTTATCCTTTTAAGTTTCATAGAACTATTATACAAGTATTCCATTTTGTCTAAGATATTCCTTTAAGCAACTTTCTAAGCCTCAGTGCATTTATCTTAGGCATTGTACTCTTCAGCTGTACTGCCAGAAGTCTTTTGTTTAAAAAAGCCTTTGGTAAAATTCTTTAGATTTGAATTTAGGCCTGAACAACAACATAAAAGTCCTTAATATTGCAGTCTTTCTTTATTTAATGATCAACTCCTCTTAAGCTCTTTATGTTTTTGAGCCATTTTCTTGAATCCTTTTCTAAAATATGGTTAAAGAACAATGTGATATAAATCTTGTATGTATGCTCTGATTTTTAAAGACTTTATTTTTACTTTTGTTAGTCCAAATATAGAAATTATCTCCTCTCATTCACCTCTCCTCAATTAGCTGCCGATGGTTTGGAACTTAACGATTTTGTCTCATGTGGTTCTATTTGTTTGTAATCCTATATTCAACATTGTAGTGAAGTCTGTTAAACATTGATAAGCCGGTTTTTATGCAGCAGGTCCTTAGAGAGCATTGCACGAAAATGCTGTAAAGACTGGATTAGGTTTAGGTATTGTAACGTGGTTTCGAGACATTTTCCTAGTGTCTGTTCTTTCAAAGATGCCAAACCAACTTGGTCTTGGTTTAATATTGCTAAAACTGTAATGCTGAACTGACTGGAGCTTCGCATACTTCAAAACGAGTTTTTCTGAGGGTGATTTAACAAATAGTTATATTTTTTGAGTGCTGAGGAATGCAATACACATATGGGATTTGATTGCATAGTTGCTGTAAGACACTGAGTTCTTTGCCAAAATCTTAAGTTCCTTTCACTGCTCTTTTAGTTATACATTCTTCTGTTATCTCTTGCCAGGATTCTAACAGCCTCATCTGATGCTGTTTTTATTTAGTTAGGAGAGTTGTGCTGTGTTTAATTTCTTCTGAGTTGTACAGAATTGTAAACATCCTGCATTCCAGAGATAACCACTATTAACATTTGGGAGTATATCTTTCCCATATATACATGTGGCCCAGGATGGCTTTGAATGTGGCCCAACACAAATTTGTAAACTTTCCTTTTCTATGGTTAAATTTATTGGCATGACACTGATTTGCAAAAATTACATAGGTGTACATTTGTACAATACATCATCTATGTGCTGCATTATGTGTTCACCAACACATTATTGAGATTTTTTTTGCAACCTTTTTCTTAGCTCATCAGCTATCATTAGTGTGAGTGTAGTTTATGTGTGGCCCAAGACAATTCTTCTTCCATTGTGGCCCAGGGAAGCCAAAAGGTTGGCCACCACTGCTAACCAGTATACTGCTAGATTAAAAAACACATGTATCTAGATAGATAGATATCCAGTTTGACCATTTAACTGGAGAGTGTGTTCACTCATATTCTCATGGATATTTCTCATTACTTTTATACTTGAATTTACTTGTAGCATAACATTTTATGCTATTGATTTGCTTTGCCTTTGCTTCTTCTATTCCCCCCTTTTTACTACCTTTTTGATTGACTGAGTTTTATTTTGCTTTATATTGTTATTCTAATTTTCCCTCTTCCATTTTGGAATTTATGCACTCTTTCTATTACTTTAGTGGTTACCTTTAAAAGAGGTTATTTCAAACACTAAAAAAATAACCAATCATTTAATTATTTTCTCATAAATAAAGAAGATTTAGGACCAATCACCTTCCTCTCACCTTACCTGCTCTCATTATCCAGTGTTTAATTCTATTTTATATACATTGGTGTTCAATTTTAGATATTATAGCTAGAGTTTGACATGATAAATTTAATTTAGACTTATTCACATGTTTACCACACTTGATTGTGTATTTGCTGTGAGACATTGAGTTTTTGCCAAAATCTTTAATTCCACTTACTGCTATTTTAGTTATACCTTCTTCTGTTATCTCTTGCCAGGATTCTAACAGCCTCCTGTGATACCGTTTTTATTTAGTTAGGAAAGTTTGTTGTGTTTAATTTATTCTGAGTTGTACATAATTGTAACCATCCTGCATTCCTGAGATAACTACTATTAGCATTTGGGAGTATATCTTTCTCATATATGTATGTGGTCCAGGATGGCTTTGAATACGGCCTAACAAAAATTCGTAAACTTTCTTAAAACATTATGAAACTTTTTATTGTTAAATTTATTGGGGCAACATTGAGTAGCAAAAATTACATGGTACGCTTTGTGTACCATTTCTAGAATGCTTAAATAAGTATTGAGATTTTATCCAGTAGGATATATTTGACCAGAGGAAAGACACGATCAAAATGATATGTTAGGGAGACTAATCTTGTGCAATTAAAAAAAGTGGGTGGGTTGGAGTTCCCTGGTGGTGTAGTGGCTTAAGGTTCCGGTGCTATCAGCGCTGCGGCCTGGGTTCGATTCCCATCCAGAGAGCTACCCACATAAAAAAAAAGTGGGTGGAGGTAGAGATAAAAGTAATAAAAACACAATTAAAGGCTATTTTAACAATCCAGCCATTTAAAAGAATGATCTGAAGTAGTGGGTTGGTAAAGGAGAAAGGAAGTAATAACCAGAAATGAAAGTCAATGTGAAAGAATAATTTAACAACTGGTTTGATGTGAAGTGGTGAAGAAAATAAAATGATGACGAGGTTTTTGAATACAGATTATTAAAAAGTTGGCAGAAGTATTAGGAAATAGGAAAGTCCGAGAGAAAAGCCTTTTTGAGGGAAAAGATAAAGCAAAGCGATGTTCCAAATAAAACAGAGTACTTGATAGAGAAATTAAGGCTGGGGAAATAGACATTATAGCGTTCAATGTATACAGGTAGTAACCGTAGGCAGATATGGGAGAGAGTGCATGTGTCAAATGAAAGTGCTTTGTGTAAGACTGGCCATAGACACACCCTGAAGAAAATGCACCCAAGCAGAGTCAGTACTGAATGTATAGAATTCAGGTCAGGGAATTCATTCTTCTGAAATACCATCTAAATATGGTACTGGGATAGGTATTTCATATGTAGGTTATCTCATGTAACTGTCTAATGAGGTGGTCATATGGTATCAGTGGAGGAGAATGTGTCAAACTGAACAAGATGTTCAGATGTGTCAAATGATGCAGAAGGAATCAGAGGAGAATTAGAAATAATGGAGACGGCTTATGCCATTAGAATGTAATTGATGAGTTTTGCAGAGAATAAGTTCCAATTAAAAGAGATTAAAGCAAAACTGTAAGGGCTTGATATGAGAATGAATCTTGTACAAGTGAATATTGAACTGCAAACAAGATTTAATAATTTAGTGGCAAAGGATGTAGCAAGGCTGAGAGAAGATGTTTTTGATTTAAAATGGAAAAGATGAGGTATATGATGAGAATACTATCTATACATTATAGGCACTCAACAAATATTTTTGAATAAAAAACTAAATGTTCAGAATTTGAAACATGGGATCCAGAGGGAATACCTGATAAGCAATTGAAAGATACTGCATTGATAAGTTCTATTATTTTAAATTTCTAACAATATCTATGAGAAATACTACTTTGTGAAATTTCCCAGATAAAGCATAAGCTCTGGAAATTTTCTAATTTTTTTCATACATATTTTAAAAAGTACAGCAAGTTTAGGAAAATAAAACAAATGCTGATAAAATATAATTTAAGAAACGGCAACTCACTATTAATAACTGCTGGCATTTGCCATTTAAATAGCCAACAGAGATGAATTTTGATAAAAGATAGATTCTTACATGAAAGCATGTACACATGTACATAGAAAAGGTGTTCTTAATATAGCATTTTATAATTCATGTCAAATGTTAACAGCCTCTTTTTATCTTTGGCTTTCAAAACACATCTTCCCCAATCATAATACCACACCCTTAGAGGTCCCACGTGACTGTTATTTGTTATTCACTTAAACATGCCTATTCCTGATGACGTTTAAAGTCCCCAAAGAAGTTTTGTCCAGTTTTTTCTCTGTATCTCAGCATTACTGTAATTTTTGAAAGTGATTTTACTAGCAAGAGAAAAATTAGTAGACACATGTAATGTCTTACGAACAAGGAATTGACTCAGATATCAATGATTGCATGATGGGCTATTGTCCCAAAATTTGTTCTTTTCTGCAGATTTTAACCTAACCTTTAAAATTTGCTGCATAAACGTTTGTCTCATTCAGTATAATATTATTTCCATGCATATTAATTTTCTATATAAGTACAGAGTAAAGTGTGTTCTGTATGTGCTTACATAAATGGAGTAGCAATGTCATATTGATAATAACAGTCTAAACATTTATTGATTACTTATCAAGTGCCAAGTTCTGATCAAAATATTTTATAGGTATTATTGTACAAAACACTCAAATAATCTTAACTGGAAGATTTTGTTATTCCTATTTTACAAGAAATAGAGGGGGGTGAACACACAGGCACAGAGAAGTTCAAACAATTTGCTCATGATTAGAAAGCCAAGGATATTTGGAGCTGAAATTCTAAGCCCTACATGCTCATCCCAGCATATGTTCTCTAATCAACAGAATATATTGTGATTTTTACATTAGTTAAAATTCAGAGATGCAAAAGTTGTGAGAAGAATTTGTATCTCTAACCATGTATTTTACAGAATAAAAACAAATTTACAGATTTCCCTTCCTATGATTATATCATAAGAAAATAGTCATATAAGCGTAGAGTATATGAGGGCTGTCTGGAAAGTATCCAGCCATGTAACATGAAAAATAGAGGCATTTATGACTGGATTTTTTTTCGAGACAGCCCCAGTATATCATAACATATTGCTTAGTTGTGAAAACAAGTTACACTTATATATTTTGGAATAATATACTCAAGTACCAAAGCTTATTATGCTCAAGTGGTAGTAGCATTATTTGAGAGGATATGTTTTGATGTAATTTCTACTATTTAAAGAGAGTGGATTCATTTTGAAGAAAACTACAAAAAAAATTGTCCAGAGATTGTTACATAAATTGTCCTAGGTTTGCAAGAGAATATAATGAGTACTATTAACTTTGATTATGCACGTATGTGACATCCTAGCATGTGTAAAGTGATATTTTGTATTTAATTAATAAAGGATTATTTTCAAAATGCTAGACCAAGGGTCATTCAGTATTATATTTAGATTTTAAGAGTACGTGTATTGATATAAACTAATAAGAAAAATAATATTTATAAGAAACAACTCAAATCTGAGTCATTAGAACCATAAAAATGTGTTATATTTAATCATAAATATAGGTAAATATATTAAATATATCTTAGAGTTAATATATTTATAAAAAGATGAATACATATATCTTCAACATATTTAAATAATAAAGGGACATGTAGGCAGACATTATGTGTATATTTCTTTTATTTATATTCTGCAAGTATCCAGAGGTGTGAACTTTCTTTTTATCAAGATGATTTACCAACCACAATTTCACAAAATTGAAAGGTCAATTCATAGCCACACTAACAAGGGATTTAGCCAACAGCTGGGTGGATTTTCAGTTTCTGATCTGGCAAGTAAGGAGCTTGGAAGTTGCCATTCAGTCCTAACAATAAGTAAAAAACTGAACAAATTGAAAATGAAACATCTTTATGAAAATGTCAGAAAAGTAAATTCACAGAGTAAAACACTGCCCCAAAATTCTAAAATAGTAGTTTTACATTAATAGCTGGAGACTTCAATACCCATCTCGCAATAATGGGTAGAACAACCAGACAGAAAATAAGTGAATAAAGGACTTAAACAACACAATAAAGCAACTATATCTAACAGACATATACAGCACACTATACCCAACAACATAATACATATTCTTCTTAAGGTACATGGGACATTTTCTAGGAAAGACCATATATCAGGCCAAAATTAAGTTTTGGGAGATTTTAAAATACATATACCATCCAATTATTTACTCTAACCAAATGAGATGAAATTAGAAATCAATAACAAAAAGGAAAATGGAAAATTCACAAAATTGTGGAAATTAACACATTTATAAACAACCAATGGATCAAAGAAGAAATCACAGTAGATATTGAAAAATACAAAGAAACAAATGAAAATACAACATACTAAAACTTATGGGATGCAGCAAAGTGGTACTACTAGAAATGTCTAGCTATTGATGCTTACATTAAAAACAAGACACCTCAAATCAACAACTTAACTTTACAATTTAAGAAGCAGAAAAAGAGAGAACTAAGCCCAAAGCTAGGATATGGAACAAAATAATAAAAATTAGAGCAGAGATAAATGAAATTGAGAATATATAAAAACAGTGGAGAATATTAATAAAACCAAAAGTTGGTTCTCTGAAAAATCAGAAAAATTAACAAATCTTTATTCAGATAGACTAAAAAATAAAGAAGATTCAAATTACTAAAATAAACAATAAAAATAGGGCCATTACTACTGACTCTACAGAAATAAAAATGACTGTGGTCATATGACACTTAACAACAGGGATGCATTCTGAGAAATGCATCCTTAGGCAATTTTGTCATTGTACAAACATTATAGAGTGTACTTATGTAGACCTAGATGGTGTCGCCTACTATGAACCTAGGCTATATGGAATAGCTATTGTTCCTAGGGTACAAATCTGTATAGCGTCTTACCATACAAAACAACACTAAATTAAGTCAAACAAAAAAGAAAATGATGCTATCAAGAGATGTGGTAAACACAAGATGTACAAGGCTGCTGCCTGTGTAACATAACATATTGTTTCACAGCCAACTTTTTTTTATAAGTAGGAAGAGTACATTCCAAAATGATAAAAAATACAGTGAATATATAATCCAGTAATATAGTTAGTATCATTATTAAGTATCATGTACCGTACATAATTGTATGTGCTATACTTTTATACAACTGTCAGTGCAATAGGTTTGTTTACAATAGCATCACCACAAACACACAAGTAATGCATTTTGCTATGATGTGACAGCTGTGATATCACTAGGCAATAGGAATTTTTCCTCTTCGTTATAATGTTATGAGATTGCTGTTGTATAGTAGGTCCAGCAACTGAAATGTGATTATGTGGCACATGACTGTTTAAGAGTGTACTATGAGGATTTTAAGAGAGCATGGTGCTTGTACACTAACAATGGGTGACTTAGATGACATAGACAAATTCCTAGAATCACAAAACCTACCTAAACTAAATAATGAAAAAATAAAAAGTATGAATAGACCTATATTTAGTAAGGAAATTGCATTTTAAGAAAAAATTTCCCAATAAGGGAAAGCTGTGGACCTGATGTCCTCACTGGCGAAGTCTACCAAACATTTAAAGAACTGATAGCAGTCTTTTTCAAACTTTTCCAAAAAATTGAAGAGGTGAAAACACTGCATGACTAATTCTATGAAGCTAGCATTCCATTAACACCAATGCCAGACAAAAATCACTACAATAAAAGAAAACTACAGAGCAATATCCCTCATGAATATAAATGGAAAAATTTTCAACAAAATATTAGTAAATTGAATTCAGCCATGTTATGAAAAGAACTATATACCATGTTCAAGTGGGATTTATCCCAGGTATGCAAGGCTACTTTAACTTTCCAAAAGCCATTAATATAATCCATCACATCAACAGGCTAATAATAAAGAGAAAGTACATGATGATAATAATAGAAGCAGAAAAATTATTTCACAGAGTCCAACACCCATTCATAATAAAATTCTCATAAACATAGAGGGGGAATTCCTAAACTTGATAAAGATTATCTGCAAAAATCCTATAGCCAATATCATTTTAAGGGTGAGAAACTCAAAGATTCCCAGTTAAAGTCGAGAAAAGAGCAAAGATGTCTTTTGTCATCACTGCTTACCAACATCATACTCTAAGTCCTAGTTTATGCAATAAGACAGAAAAGGAAATAAAGGTATATATAATTGAGAAGGAAGAAATAAAACTGGTCGCAGATTACATAATTGTCTTTGTAGAAAATCAGAAAAGAATCAATAACAACAATAAAAAGAAACAAACAATCCCCCAAATCTCCTGGAACTAATAAACAGTTATAGCAACGTTGCAGGATACAAGGTTAATGTACAAAGGTCACTTGCTTTCTTATACACCAGCAATTGGTTGAATTTGAAATTAAAAGTACATTACCATTTAAATTAGCACCCTCAGAATGAAATACTTAGGTATAAGTCAAACAAAAAGTATACAAGATCTATATGAGAAAAAAACCAAACCGACAAAATTTATTTTAAAAAATCCTAATATATCCATGTTCATAAACAGAAAGACTTAATTTGTCAAGGTGTCAGTTCTTTCTAACTTGATCAATAGATTTAATGCAATTCCAATAAAAAATTTCAGCAAGTTATTTTGTGGATAGCAACAAATTCATTCTAAAATTCATGTGAAAAGGCAAAAGACCCAGAATAGACAACTGAGTATTGAAAGGGAAAGAATAAGGTCAGACTACTGACACTCCCCAACTACAAGACCTACTATAGTGTTATAGCTAATTAGAGAAAGAACAGACAAATTGATCAATGGAACAGAATAGAGAGCCCAGAAATAGACCCAGATAAGTATATCCAACTGATTTTTGACAGAAGAGCAAAGCCAATACTGTGAAGCAAAGATAGTCTTTCCAACAAATATCGCTGAAACAACTTGATATTCACATGCTGCAAAAAATATTAATTTGCACACAGACCTTATACTCTTCACAAAATACAAAACAATAGAACTCCTAGCAGATAACATAGGAGAAAATCTAAATGATTTTGGGTATGCCAGTATATTTTTTAGATACAACACCAAAACATTTGCTACTAAAAAGATACAAGATATATTTGAAGGACTGGCTGATTTCAGGCCTGGGGCAGGAAATATTCAAGATAAACCTGGGACATCAGGTCATATCAGAAAGCAAAAAACTATGAAAGGCTATTGATTTTATTGCCTGAAATTAAGTAGCCAACCTGAAGAGGTTCACACTAGCCAGTTGCAGAAATAAGCATCAGAATGATTGATATCTTCAATGAAATTAAATATATGAAGTGTGTTTCAGTCTATAAATTTCTAATGACCCTTAAAAAAACTAACTGGATGTTTGTGAAGAATGAAAGAGAACTATATTATTCTTTACACTAATATGTAAAGGTAAAAATTCAAGTATTTATTCTTCCTTTCCAATTGAAATAATACCTTAGTATAACCTCATAGGTTATGAGGAATAATAATTCTTGGCTGGTGGCCCCCTTCCCTCATATTCAAATCCAATAAAGTCACATTCTCTGACCCTTCTTTTTGTAATCACATGTCTCTCTGATCCTAGATAGGAAAGGTTCTCCAGTTTCAAAGAGTAACATGTAAGGTTGGGCCAACCCTGATAATCCAGGATAATTTCCTCCCCTCACATCCTTAATCTTAATCTCCTCTGCAAAGTCCCCTTTCCTGTGTTAAAATTGCATATGCATACATTTCCATGATTAGAACTGGAACATCTTTAGGATGGCATTGTTCTGCCTACCACTTCCATTTAGTTACTTCCAGTCTAAAAATTTACTTATAGAGAACTTAATATTTGGCAGGCTAGGTGATGTTTAATACTTTCAAATACCCTGTGAAATTACTGATATAAACTTTAAAAAACATAAAGAGGTGAGTTACCACTCGTTATTTAACTGAAGTAACTTCTTTATTTCTATATAATCTCTATAAAGTGCTTATTCAAAAAAGCAAGAAGTTATTCATCAGGTAAATATTTTTTCTTTAAATTCTAGTAGAAGTATGACTTGGTTAGAAGTGAACCATCATTATTGAAACTCTTATAAATTGGAGTTAATTAACTTCCTATGTGTCTTTATCAGTATAATAAAATCTCCATTTCTAATTAAAAAGCAATGTGCATCACTTATGATTTGAACCCATATTAACAGATTAGATGAAATATTATCTTCTAGTTGCAATAGTTCATGACCATGAATATTTCACAATAAATACTCTTAAAAATTGGCTTACTTGCATTAAAATATTTTTTTTTCTTTTAAGTTGTTCCTGGTTTGGCTGTAAATTGGGTGCTTTTCCATACTCCATTGTGAGTCTAAAGAGTAAAGGAGGTCAAATATATGGTGACGGAAGGAGATTTGACTTTGGTTGGTGAACACACAATGCAATATATAGATGATGTATTATAGAATTGTACACTTAAAACCTATATAATTTTATTAACCAATTCACCCCTATAAACTTAATTTAAAAATTAAGGAAGACCATCCCTTTCTAAGATTCCTAAGAAAGCATTTTGTAGTATTTATTTACCAAGATTTGGTAAGATGTATGACTTTAAAATTAGCAAAGGCAGAAGAAAGTATCAATTAATACTAGTCTAAAAGATATCAGGATTAAGGTGAACATTAAATAGAATCACTGCAAGGGATTATTGGTTGCAGATCTTCTTAGTGTTTGATATTACTGCAACTTAATGGTTGGCAACATTTTTGAAATAAATAGATCCTAGCTCTGACATTATGCTGAAGGACATGCTCAGAAAGCACTTTCTTTTCTTACTGCCTAGATATGCCCTTGAGCTAAGCACTAGAAATTCTGAAGGGGCCATGTAAAATGAAAGAGTAGGCAGTATTGGCAGTATATGTGTAGTTTTCACATTTTAGATTTATAAATGCAAATGTATAATGTCAGTTATAGAATAGCACATTTCTAGAGTGGTTTTATGTTCAGGAAACAAGAAGAAAAGGATCCTTTACATGTTAAGAAGTTTAGAGGAAAATGTTATAAACAGAATTGATAATGAAGTCAGTATTCAGAAGATACATATAAAAATATTCAACTGTAAAACATGATTAAGACTTCTGTCTAATAAATGCTGTTATGACACACTGTGGTAAACTTGGGCAATATGTATGGATGTGATTTTAAAATCATGGGATAGCACCTTACTATTTGCTATGTCATTATAACATTATTTTTCCTCTTAATATGCAAATAAAGAGCAATTATATCAAGCAAGAAAGAGACAATGCAGTGCTTTTTTAAATGATATAACTAATAGGTTATAAAACTGAAAGCAACAAAATAACAAGAAAAATGAACAAACAAACAAAAACTCATAGACACAGACAACAGTTTAGTGGTTAACAGCAGGAAGGAGGGGGAGGGAGAGTGGTATAAGAGGGTCAAGGGGATCAAATACACGGTGATGGAAGGAGACCTGACTCTGGGTGGTGAGCACACAGTGCACTATATACATGATGTATTATAGAAGTGTTCACCTGAAACTTATATAATTGTAGTGAACACTGCCACCCCAATAAATTGAATTAAAAAATAAAATTATTTTAGGTTGTTTTGGAGCTATGTTGTCCAATATGTTAGCCATTGGGCACATGTGGATGGGGAACACTTGAACTCTGACTACTCCAAGCTGAGATGTGCTATGTGAAACACACACTAGATTTCAAAGAGTTAATATGAAAAAGAAGTTAAATATTTCATTATATTGATTACATGTTGAAATGGTAATGTTTTGGATATATTGCATTAGATACACATATGTATTATTAAAATTAATTTAACCATTTCTTGTCCCTCTTTGAATATGACTGCTAGAACATTTAAAATTATGTATGGGGCTCACATTTGTGCTTTGTATAATATTTGTGATAGATGATGTTGTTTTAGACTTTTCTAATTATTGAGATGCTTCCCCCATTCTTTTTTTGGGATGAAATTTTAATTTGTAAGTTAATTACAAATCTATAAATTAAAAATTAATATAGTTAAAAGATATGGAAATATTAAAATACTAAAAGTGGTTTTAAAAATTTCTCACTGACTTTTATTCTTGAATCAAAATGTAGGCAACAATTGGCCCAAAAAATACTTAAAAATGTGTCCACCAATGAAAAATAAGAGAGAGAGAGAGAGAGAGAGAGAGACTGAGCGAAAGGGAGGGAGGGAGAGAATCTTTGAGCTCTATGCATTAGATCTGGCTCTCCAGCTTATTCTAATCAGAAAAATCTGTGTCACTAAGAAATAATATTTCTCTTACAGGCCTTAGGAAATCATTGGTTATATTAGAATCCCCTATGGAAAACTAAATTATATAGAAAAGATTTAGCAAGGAATTAACTATCCACTGTGCGTGTGTGTTTTTTAAGAATACGTGAAACGTAACTTACTCTAATCGCTCTATGACCAGGAAACAGGCTCTGTTTTCAGCCCACATAATGTAAATTCCCCTGCCCCCCAAAAACAACTTGCTGGAAAGGATTGGTCAAAGGACAGCAGGTGCTGGGAAGTGTTTTGTAGGTTGGCCCACCAATTGTCACTTGAGATTGTTCATCTTACAAAACGAATCATTAAAATTGGAATATCAGTGTAATTGACAAACATCATGTCACCTTTTTTTCTGTGTGAAAAACAGAGAATATCCATAAAAAAGCATAGAGCCTGCAAAAGAATGAGGAAGTTATGATAAAATAATATAGGATAATATTAAATAAATAGATATTTATGCTAATGCTTTGGTAGTGAGTGATAATTGAGCTTGAAGGATAAATTGCTCAAAAATGGTACATTGCAACATGAGTAGTTAGTGTACTGTAGTGTATCTCCAAATCCTAATCCAATAGTCAGCATTATGTGGAAGGAAAAAACTAAATCAGAGTTAGTATTATACAAGCAAACTAAATATCCACAGAATATGGAGAATAGAGAAAACAGAGAAAGAGACCATAACTCTATGTTCCTCTAAAAATAACCAAGATTTTAGCTTTTCCAGTATGAATTCCTGCAGTCTTACCTCACCTTCTTAAACCAGCCTTATTTTAAAAGCAGCTTGGGCCAAGTAGTAGGTTTTTATAAAATGGCTTTCTATACCATTTCTAAGAATCATAAGTGAAATTAGACCGCTGTTCTAACACTGATAATTAGATCCACTCCCTATCAAAAGCTGGAGTTAATTGGTAAAATTTCAAGCTTTGTAGGTTAAAGTTGTTAAAAGCGTCATACAGAGAAAGTACAATGGCTGTCCTAAGTAAATGACTTTTAAAATTGATTGTTGAAAGCCTTTTGTTTCCCTAGAAAGAGTCATGACCAGCTTAACATATGTCTTAAAATGGATTGCTTGTTGTTTTGATCATTATTATGTTACACATTTCCCTGGAAACTGCAGATGATAAAGGTCCTCTTTAGGCCAAATATTGTGTAAGGTATACTGAATTTTGAAAGAAGTTAGTCACACTTTAGGATGGATTTGTATGATAAATACAAACGTATGTATGTGTCAATTCAGGAACTCTCTCCTTTCTCTATTCCCTTATTCACTGTTTCCAATTTGGGATTAGGTTTGGGCAATGCATGTTCACTCTATGGATTAGAATATCAGGAGTTGAGAGACATGGGTTTTTGTTCTGACTGCCATCATTTTGTTATGTATCACTTGGTAATGGAGACATCATTAGATCAGGCAAACAGGTACTCAGTAGGGAATACTTCGGAAATGTATATGGAATTCATTTTAAAGAAATATCTGGAATATTCAAAAAAGGTGGGGAAAGGAATGAGTTAAGTGTGGTAGGTAGAGGAAGGTAGCTGAGGGTTTAGATTTTGAGAGTTACAATATAACTGTTTATGACTCCAATATGCCATTTGTACAGTGTGAATAATTTTATACACATCTGTGTCTTGGAAGAATTAAAGGGCATAATGTAGTTAATTTACTTAACAGAGTACCTGGCATATATATTTAAGCTCAGTTTGTTGTTAGAGTGGCTGCTTCTAGAAACAGGTAATTTTATAATATAATAACATGGACACAGACTGTCAAGAGCAAACAGAATGGTTTCAGATTCCATTTTTTTTCCACAGAGGGCTTTATGAGCTGAGTGCCCATTTTTGTCGGAAAGATGTTTTTGCAGAGAGATAATTTTTAGAGGTGATTAAAAGTTTGATTATAACCACTCTTGTGTTTCATAATTTAAAAACATTTTCACAAAGTCTGTGATTAATTCTTCCC
Organism: Lyroderma lyra; assembly: GCA_004026885.1. Lineage (NCBI taxonomy): Eukaryota > Metazoa > Chordata > Mammalia > Chiroptera > Megadermatidae > Lyroderma > Lyroderma lyra. The sequence goes on from PVJL010002076.1 coordinate 100,812, forward strand.
ATTTAAAATTTTTATTCTCAATAATGTGCAGCATTAAACATAATTAGAATTTCATAAGGCATCTTGGGAGTTACACTTTCACATGTTAAACTAGGCAGAAAAAAAGTTAAATTTCATAGGTGGTCAAGAACTGAAAGGAAAAGAAAAGATAAGAAGATAGTGAAACATGGTTTATGGTTCTTAAAACACCCTTTAATGTGGTTACTTATATTCTAATGAATACAAGTAACAAATTGAATGCCCGTCTATGACCAGAGCCTAAATTAACAATTTAGAAATGAAACAGTAACATAAAATTAAATGAAACTTTTACCTTCACCACCTTTCACAGGGTCATTTATTGATTAAATTATCTCGTGTACTTGCTGCTTGTCTTATTCCATCAATCACCCATGAATTTAAATTAGAGGCATTTTGAAAATATAATTAGTAAGTCATTGCTTGTATCTATTGAGTAGTAAATTTATATTTTTATAGTATCTGAGCTATAGTGTGAACCTTTGAATAATTCATTTCTCACATGAAATAGGCAAATTACAAATATCTAGCAAGTTGTAATTCTGGAGAGTGGTTCTTTAAAGGACAAAGGACAATAGTTAAGCTCTGACTTTGGCCATGCATGGCAGGATGTAATTATTATCTGTGGTTCCTGAAGATCAACTTAATGTCTAATATGTAATTCAAATAATTGTGGAAGTGTACAGTATTATACATGGATAATCCAGAATACTCATTTTATAAGTAGATGCTCTTGATATAAACAGTGTTTTTAAAATAACTTGGAAGTTAGGTTTATTATGCTACAGTCAGGGGTAGTGGTGGTGGTGCTGGTGTTTCCTGTCTCCTCCACCTTCTCTTTTTTCTTTAGTCATCATCCTCTAAACCAGTGGTTCCCAACCTTTTTCCCCTTGTGTACCCCTTTTAAACCCATTTCTATAAATTGTATCTCTTGTTTTTAAAACAGTTGTTTTACATACTGACACTTGTTCAGTGCTTATCTTAATGTAAAATGGTGGAAATGAGGTAATAAGTCAGGAAAGAAAAATTCCTACACTAAAATTACAAACCACAGGTTTAATTTTATAATAGTCATAACAGTTAAATATTGATAATGTTGATCAAGTATTTAAACATTAAATTTAAAAACTACTTGAAAAGAATCATGACTAAAGACAACATACTTACTTTTACTCCGTCAATAACTAAACTGATCAAAAAGTCTGGCTACAGATGTATTTATATGTTTGGGGAAGTTCTAGAAGTGTCACAAATGGATTGTTCTGAAACTGTGTGTGATGATTGGTAGGAGAGCGGTTTGGGGGAAGCGTCACCAATCGTCATTTGCTGATGTGATCTAATATTGAAGTGTCTCCATGAACGATGCTTCTCACTTAATATTTATTGATACATAACTAACATTTTACATTCTTTTACATTACTTGTTTTTTTTGCAATTATTGATTATTTTTCGCATACCCCTCAATGATCCAACATGTACCCATGGGGTATGCGTACTATCACTTGGAAATCAAGTTTGTCCAACCTGCAGCTCACAGACTACATGTGGCCTGGACAGCTTTGAATGTGGCCTAACACAAATTCTTAAAACACTATGAGAAATTTTGTGGTTTTTTTTTTTTTTTTTTTTAGCTCATCAGCTATGGTTAGTGTTAGTGTATTTTATGTGGCCCAAGACAATTCTTCTGGTGTTGCCCAGGGAAGCCAAAAGTTTGGACATCCCTGAAATGTTCTAGATACAGGCAAAATACTTTTACACAGATTGTCCAATTTGATAGTCCTCAAACTCTAGAGCAGTGGTTCTCAACCTGTGGGTCGCGACCCCTTTGGGAGTCGAATGACCCTTTCACAGGGGTCACCTAAGACCATTGGAAAACACATATCAGATATTTACATTATGATTCATAACAGTAGCAAAATTACAGTTATGACGTAGCAACGAAAATAATTTTATGGGGGTCACCACCACGTGAGGAACTGTATCAAAGGGTCGTGGCATTAGGAAGGTTAAGAACCACCGACCTAGAGGCATCAAAACCACATGGCTGACTTGTCAAAACACAAAAAGCTCAGCACGACCTCTAGAATTTCTGACTCAGTATATGAGTTGGGGCTGCTAGTTCAGGAACCACACATTGAGAATCATGTGGGAAATGCCTGTTTCTTTACCTGCCACTCGTCTGTCTTTTTAATGCTAATATGCCCAAAGGCGTAATGTTACTGCTCTTTGCATCACTGTACACCGATCTCAGTAGACTCTCAGAAAAAGGCTGTCCAGAAAAAAACCCAGCCATAAATGCCTCATTTTTCATATGACATGGCTGAATACTTTCCAGACAGCCCTTGTAAATCACTGGCCCCAGTCTCTCCCTTGAGTGGCAGTCCATTCTATCAACTGCTCTACTACACTTCTACTTGAAGATTCAGCAGGCTCTTCAAATTGAACATGCCCTAATTGGAACTCATAAGTCAACCCCTACAAATACTATTGTTTCCATCAAGAACCATCAAATTTTCAAGAGGAGTTTATTTGTATGGTGTCTTGGCCAGTTCCAGCTGCTATAACAAAATACCCCAGACTGTGTGTTTTAAACAACAGACATTTATTTTTATAATTCTGGGGGCTGAGAAGTCCAAAAATCAAGGTGCCTGCAGATTTGACATCTGCTAAGTGCCCTCCTCACGGCTTGAAGATGTCCTTCTTAAATCTTGCTGTGTCTTCACATGGTGGAGAGAGAAAAAAGAAAACAAGCTCATTGGTCTCTTCTTGGACACTAATCCCACTATGACAGCCCCACCCTCATGACCTCATCTAAATCTAATTACCTCCCAAAGGCCTCACCTTTTAATGCCATCTCACCGGGATTAGGACTTCAACATATGAATTTTGAGGGGCACACTCTATCCATAGCATAGGGTCTTAAACAATCTCCCTGCAAATTAACCGTAGTTGCAAAGGAAAAATAACTAACAAATAAACACTGGAGAACTTGCACAGTGCTTTGAATGACCAAAAATACCATCACCAAGGAAGGCAAAAGGATATCATGTACCTGTGGATGAGGTTCCCTGAAAACACAACATTACCTGATCGCTCTTTGAACATGGCTCAAACCCATGGCCGTGTTCAAAGGCAATTCCTTCCCTCACTGACCTCAATTCTCCCCACTTCCTAGTTCCCAGTTTACTAACTTGGATAGTGGCGAAAAGGCCAGATTTTCTCTTGTTTGGGGGTTTTCTTTTTTGTTACTCCTTTGGCTTGACTCACTCTTCCCCCTCCCTAAGTACCTCTGTCTGTTTGCCTAGTTAAAATCAGCTGGTCCTCAGGACTAAAATTATTATTACCTTTTCTGGGAAACCTTCCCTGTTGATTCCCTTTTGATGGATGGTTTAGTAGCTCTCTCCAACTTAGGGCTATCATAGCTCTTACTGCACTGTGTTAATTTCCTGCTCAGTTCTCCATCCCCACCCCCCACCCCTGCCCCCAGGCTTGACTGTGAGTTCTTAAAGGTTGGGAACTGTCTGATTCATGTTTGTTTCCTCAGTTCCTAAAGCAGTGTTAGTTAAAAAATAGCTTCTGAATGTATGAATGTATGGAAAAATTTTAAATGTCATACATCAGTGTTAAATCTTCATTTTGATTTGATGGAACACTACTGATTCAGGAAATGAGCAATCACGTTTCGTTTTTATATTTGGCAGTCAGTACTGGAGACACAATTGAATCTGTTCCATGTTCTTCGTCTCATTTGCAATTGAAAATCACAACTTATGGGGACCTTTTTCTGCTCTACTATTTAAGGTGGTTTGTAAGATTTTGGGAAAATATACTTTACTTTCATATAGAATCATTTTATATAAATGTTTTATTTTATTTTATTTTATTTTATTTTTAATTCATTTTTACTGTTAGACTTATTGGGGTGACATCTGTTAGCAAGGATTACATAGGTCTCAGGCATACAATTCTACAGTGCATTGTCAACTTGTATAATTAGTTCTTTTAGATATAAACAATTTATTTACTAATTCATAGTATGTATGTATGTACATACGTACATATGTATGTATGTATTTAAATTTATTGGGGTGACATTGATTAGTAAAATTATATAAGTTCCAGGTGTACAATTCTATAATACATCGTCTATGTGTTGCATTGTGTGCTCACCACCTAGAGTCAGTTCTCCTTCCATCACCATGTATTTGGATCCCCCTCCCTCCTTTACCCTCTGGTACCTACTAAACTATTGTCTGTGTCTATGAGTCTTTTTTTCCTATTTTGATTGTCCATTTATTCTGTTCTTTAGATTCCACATATAAGTGAGATCCCATGGTATTTGTCTTTCCTGTCTGACTTATTTCACTTAGGATGATATCTTCTAGTCCCATCCATGTCATTAACTAATGCATAGTATTTAAATTTAAACAGACATAATGCATATAATCATAATTTTGTGTTGGTGAAGTTACAGAAAATTAAGGAACAATGACTGAAAGTTTATATGTAATAAAATTTTACTTCTAGGTTTTGGAATTAATCCCCACTTTTATTTTCTATCTTCCCTACCATTAATGTAAATTAACATTTTATGAAGAAATAATGTAGCATTTTTAATAGCCAAGGTTTAAGAATAATATGGTTTTCTAAAGACCTCCCATGCTTTCTCTTTTTCTTTGAAAGATATTTTTTTTCTGTTTCTTTCAGACTAACCATCATTACATCTGTAAATTGACTCACAATTCAGATGTGAAGTGGCTGTAAAGTGATTGATTCACAAAATCATCAGGAAAACTTTACTAAACTCTTCAAGTTCTGGTATTTCTTACTAGGTGTGATACAGGAAGACTGCCCTCCCAATAGTCTCTGGTGCTTACAAGTATTGAAGAGAAAACAAGTATTTGGAAATACTAATTACAGCCACACATCACTTACCCACAGGGATATGTTCTGAGAAATGCATTGTTAGATGATTATTTTTGTTGTGTAAATATCATGCAGTTTATTTACAGAAACATAGATGGTATAGCCTACTGCACACCTAGACTATATCATTCTCATATAGCCTATTGCACTGAGACAACAAGCCTGTACAGCATGTTACTATATAAAAAAAATATGATTAAATCAATCACAAGACAAAATGATGCAATCAAGAGACACTATAAACTCGAGATGTAGGATGCTGCTGCCTGTGTAACATGGAATACTGTTTTCCAGCAAATATTTTTTATAAGTAGAAAGAGTACAGAATGATAAATAGTATAGTTTAGTAAATACATAAACCAGTAACATAGTTGTTGATTTTCACTATCAAGTATTATGTACTATACATAATTATATGTGCTATACTTCTATATATCTGGCAATGATTATTTTCTTTTTACACCAGCATCACTGCAAACATGAGTAATGCTTTGCACTACTACATCACTAGGGATAGGAATTTTTCAGCTACATTATAATCTTATGGGACCATTGTCATATAAGGTCTGTTGTTGATTAAAATATCATAGGTCACATGACATACCCAAAATACAGCAGTGCCTTTCTTTTTTTTATACATAAATGCTATTACAAGGGGAAAATGTTGACTATTTAATTAATGGTATTTAAAACTTTCTGGATACCATTTATGATTTTATTTTGAAGGTCAATTTGTAGTTGGGTTTTTAAAATTCTTGAATATATTTGGGCTTTATCTACACTTATCTATGCTGATCCAGTGGCAAAAGACTATTAATGAGTGACAACATTGTCACTTATCAACAACTGACTGACAAAATAGCCAAAATATTATAAATTTCTTATTTGACTTACAATGGAGGTCATTGTTCATCTAGCCCAGGGCTGTCCAACCTTTTGTCTTCCCTGGGCCACATTGAAAGAAGAATTGTCTTGGGCCACACATATAATACACTAACACTAACAATAGCTGATGAGCTCAAAAAAAAAAAAAGGTTAATGTTTTAAGACAGTTTACGAATTTGTGTTGGACCACACTCAAAGCCATCCTGGGCCGCATGTGGTCCGCAAGACACAAGTTGGACAAGCTTGATAGCCAAACGTTCTACAACTTTAGGGCTCCAGACTATTTTGTTCTTAATATCATTGAAAACTGCCCTGCTTTCCATTTTGTTCCTTGATAGTGCCATTCAGTAAATATTCCAGCATTATGAGTCACTCTCTTGGACTAAGCTATAGAATTTCCAGTGTTTTCCATCATAGGTAGCCCAAATCATCTGGACCTTCCTCTGCTGTTGAGAGTAATAAGAGGCCTATTGCATGCACAGCATCTAGAAGATTAACTCTTCACAGATGCTCAGTGGATATTAATTTCCTTCCCCTCTCTCACTTTACTTTTCTTTACCACCTTTGCTTAGAGTTTAACAAAAATTAATTACTTGGCTACCAGTGTATTAAAATGCATTTTATTCTGAAAATGTCAAAGCATTAGTAACACAGATTTTTTTAAGTCAAATTTACTGTATCTGAGTGTTAATTGGGATTGTGGCTGATTAGTCAGTGTATCTTTGCAACAGAGTCTGTAATAATTAAGAGCAGTTTTTGCCCATTGGTCACATCAGCCACTGCTGAGAGGAAAGGACTGTTCTATACACACATTCAGCTGCTGCACATTGTGTTGCTATATTTTGTGTTACATGTATTTGCCCAGTGCCATCTCAGTGCAGTAAATCTTAGTGTTAGGCTGTTGTCCTTTTCCATTTCCATAGGAACAGAAAAAAATTCATGGTTTTCCATTTTATTGAATACATTTGAATTCATGGAGGGCATCAAACTGTGCAGTCTCTAGTTTATGTGCCCACATATGCTTGCAACATAGATAAGTTGACCATACTGGACAGGCTAATCAAAGGATCTTACCTCATGTTTTGCAAATGTGATTGTTTCTGTCTCTTTTTTTTACCTAGCCTTAATATAATACCTCTGATTCCCACCCCTCTAAAATATCAGAAGGGACATTTTTTTGGCTCATGTTCTCATTAATGTTTCTCATTTTCTTAAGGAGGGAAGGCCAACCTAACTGATGGCTGTTTTAACCTCTCTGTTTAACCAGTGATGCAGGGTATTAGCACATCAGGAACTGTTCTGGCCTAACAGCCTTGAATTTGATGTATCTAGTAATAAGATTTAGGTGGGATGTTCCTGAGGATATGCAGTATTTCCATTCCTCTAGATCAGTGGCTCTCAAATTTGGTGACCACCAGTCACCTGAGAAACTTAATAAAAATCCAAAGGTCAGGACCCTACCTTACTCCAGGGTGTGCAATTCAACTCAAGTATGAAAACTACTGCTTTAGATATTTAGAAAAAAAAAAAAGATACATTATTTGACAAGATTAGGCTGACCAGATGTCCCATTTTAAATGGTGCAGAAAACAACAGCACTGTTCCATTTCAAATGGTGCATATGGTCAGCCTACTGACACCTTGAATGTAGCCCAGTGAGACTAGGCTGACCATGCGTGCCATTTGAAATGGAAAAGTATAGTTGTTTTTCTGTCCATTTAAAGCAGCACATCTGGTCAGCCTAGACAAGATAGAAGGTAAGAGAGCATGAGTTGTCCCAGCGGCCTATTGTCCTTGACCCCCAGCCACTATACTAGAGCTTTACTGAACTCTTTTGGGCTTTATGGCTTTACTGGAGGGAGACTGTACAGGAAACAGCCCTCCTAGTATCAGCATTCTCAAATTCACAAATCTCTTCAAAACAACACTTCATAGAAGTCTGATGCGAAAGTTCTTTTGAGGGTCATTTGATCTGAATGTATTGATTTCTTGAAGTTTCAATATTTATATGTTTAAGTGCAAAGACATTAATATGTTTAATTCTAGGGTGCTTTCCCAGAGCCTGCTAGGCATTTTTCAAAATATTTGGTATTTATGCTGTATTGATTTCCAAAATCCAGAAGGTATGCTTTTAAAAAGATATCTTGGTCCTAAATACTTTAGAAAAGTATTAATAACAGTATCCTTAATGGTACTGTGCTTCTTCTGAAGAAATGGCTTTTTTTTTTTATCCCATGGACACTGTGGAATGACTTGAGTGGCCATGTTTCCCTATAAGTGACATCACTAGAAAGCTCTAAGCCAAACCTTTGGTCTCCTTTAATCAAGAGCTCTACAAAACAAAAAGACATCCTGCAGAATGGGAGAAGATATTCACCAATGAGGCATCCAATAAAGAGTTAATATCCAAAATTTATAAGAAACTCATACAACTCAACACCAAATAAAACAACCCAATTAAGAAATGGGCAGAAGACCTAAATAGACATTTCTCCAAAAAGGACATACAGATAGTCAATAGACACATGAGAAGATGCTCAACATCACTAATCATCAGAGAAATGTAAATAAAAACCACAATGAGATACCCACTCACTCTTGTTAGAATGGTTATCATCAATAATTCAACAACAACAGGAGTTGGCGAGGATGTGGAGAAAGGAATGCCTTGTACACTGTTAGTGGAACTGCAAATTCATCCAACCACTATGGAAAACAGTTTAGGGGTTCTTCAAAAAATTAAAAATGGAACTTCCTTATGATCCAGCAGTTCTACTCTTGGGTATTTATCCAAAGAAATACAAAACACTAATTGAAAAAAATTTATGCATCCCTATGTTTATTGCAGCACTATTTACAGTAGCTAAGACATGGAAACAACCTAAATGCCCATTAATAAACAATTGGGTAGAGAAGCTATGGTACATTTACACAATGGAGTATTACTTGGCCATGAAGAAGAATAAACTCTTAACCTTTTGTTACAACATGGGTGGAACTAGAACATATCATGCTAAGTGAAATTAGTTAGACTGAGAAAGACAAATACCATATGATTTCACTTATATGTGGAATCTAAAGAACAGAATAAATGAACAATCAAAATAGGAAAAAAAAGAACTAATGAACACAGACAATAATTTAGTGTGTACCAGAGGATTAAAAGGGAGGAGATTAGGGTAGGATGGTGCGAGGTCCAAATACATGGTGATAGAAAAGAGAACTGACTCTGGGTGGTGAGCACACAAGGTAACACATAGACGATGTATTTAGAATTGTACACCTGGAACCTATGTAGTTTTACTAACCAATGTCACCAAAAAAAATTTAATTCAAAAAAGAAAAGGAAAATAGAAGAGCTCTATACTGTTGTTATTCAACCTTTATTGCTGTCTCATTTTTTCTTTGTCTTAATATCCTCATCCACTATTATTACTATTATTATTATTTATTATAATGATTTTGCTGAATGCATTTTGTAATATGACTTTTTAAGATTATTTAGAATGTGTATAAATTAATTAGTTTTTCCTTTAGTTGGATAGATAGACTCATATAGATAAATACTCTAATTACTAGTCCTGGAGCATTCTCTGGGGGAACATTTGGCATAACTGCCCTCACTGCCAGTCTCTCTCCCCATAATAGAATAACCTTTAACTCTTAAGGGTAGCTTTTCTGGTGAAATAATGAGCACACATTTCCTGCTAGGTCAGATTTGTAGTAGGTGGCAGAGCAGGTATTAGCAATCTCACACTCTACTTCCCTAATGAAAGTCTCCAGGATCATCTACCCACCAAACATGCTTAAATCCCTCCAGTCTGGATAATTCCAGGCTTTTACACTGGGGCTGTGATTTTAAAAGTTATTTCTGCTGTGAGTAGGCTGATGAAAAGTGACATACCCTCAACAGCAATGCCAGCTCTTCTGGGAAATGTGAGGACCCCAAAGAGAAAACTCATATACAGTGTTGCTTTCCTGCTCCGCATCACTGGCTCAGAGCATGAAGGAGAAGACAAGTGACAAATCACTGAGTTTTCCCTCAGGTCTTGAATCATCAGCCTGCATAGCAAACCATTTTGATTGCATATTTCAGTAGTTATTGTGCTTTCCTTTAAACAAATAACAGTAATAGACTTTATTTTTTAGGCCAGTTTTAGGTTTACAGAAAAATTAGACAGTCAGCACAGAAAGTTTCTATATATTCCTTTTCCTGCCATGCCACAGTTTCCCCTATTAACATATTGCATTAGTATGGTATATTTATGACAATTTATAAACCCATATTGATTCATTATTGTTTTGGGGGAGGTGGTTCCCTGGCTGGGAATCGAACCCAGGCCACGGTGTTGAGAGCGCTGAAGCCTAGCCACTACACCACCAGGGAACCCCCCGATACATTATTATTAACCGAAGTCCATGATTTATGTTAGGGTTCGCTTTTTTGTGTTGTACATTCTATGGGTTTTGAAAAATGCATAATGCCATGTATCCACCGTTATAGTATCATCCAGAACAGCTTCACTGCCCTAAAAATCTCCTGTGCTCCACCTGTTCATCGTCCTACCCCCACCACCTTGCTTCCTCAACCTCTGGCAACCATTGATGTCTACTGTCACTATAGTTTTGCCTTTTCCAGAATGTCATATAGTTGGAATCATCTAGCGCGTGACCTTTTCAGACTGGCTCTTTCACTTTATGTATTTAAATTTCTTCCATCTTTTCATGGCTAGATATCTCACTTCTTTTTTATCACTAAATAATGTTCTGTTGTCTGCATGTACCATAGTTTATTATCCATTCACCTATTGAAGGGCTTCTTGGTTGCTTTCAACTTTTAGCAATTATGAATAAAGCCACTATAAACATTTGTGTGCAGGTTTTTGTGTGGACATATGTTTTCAGCCCCTTTGAAAGTGCAATTGTGGGATCGTATGGTGAGAGTATGTTAGGTTTTGTAAGAAACTCTCAAACTATATTCCAAAGTGGTTGTCCATGTTGCATTCCCACCAGCAATAAATGAGACTTCTTGTTGCTCCACATCCTCACCAGCATTTGAGGTTGTCAGTTGGGATTTTGCATTCTAATAGGTGTACCATGCTTTATTTTTAACACTTAACAAATAGTAACTTTGTATTTACAGCATTTGTCCCCTCTAATTACTAATGTATATCTCAGGGCTACATAAGATCATTGCCGTGCTTCTTATCTTACCTACCTTTGGCCCTTCCTGAGTTCAGTGTTCTACCTTCCCTCAACTGGTGTATGGATGGCCATCATTTCCTTACCAGTTCACTGTATTTCCACATTCAATTTTCATCTGGTGTTTGCCTCTAGTGTCTAGCATGAGACTTAAGATGATGTTTCTTTCCCTCGGGATTAAAAAAGTGACATTAAGATGTCACTAAGTCATAATCTTTTATGACTAATAACTCCATTTTCCTAAATGAGTCTCCTCTCTTAGGCTTCTTTGGTAATGGTTTTCTAATTCTCTGAGTCTGTTACTTGTACCTACTTTATATTGTTATGGAGAACTTCAAACATACAAAAAAATATAAAGAATGATATAATGAACAACCACGTACCTGTCACACATTCAAACAATGTGTGACACTGTTGGACTCATGGCCAATCCTGTCTCAACCTCTCCCCTGTTCACTTTTCCCACTGTTGTACAATTTTGTAGCAAATCACAGACATTATCACATTATTTTACACACACATATATGAATAAATATGGAGTCTTCTCTTTCTAACACAAACAAAATTATTATCACACCTAAAATAATAACAGTAATTTGTTTTTATCTTCAAATATCTAGACCAAGCTTTTCCAAACTGTGGCCCATGGACCACATGCAGCCCAGGACTACTTTGAATGGGGCCCAACACAAATTTGTAAAGTTTCTTAAAACATGAAAATTATGCACGGATTTTTTTTTAGCTCATCAGCTATTGTTAGTGTTAGTGTATTTTATGTGTGGGCCAAGACAATTCTTCTTCCAGTGTGGCCCAGGGAAGCCAAAAGGTTAGACACCCCTGATCTAGACTATGTTCAAATTTAAGTTAGGATCTCATAAGGTCCATACATTGTGATTAATAGATTTATAGTTTGTTCCTTTAATGCATATGCTCCTTCTCCATCTTTGTGCCCCCTCACAATTTATTTACTGAAAAATTTAACCTGTCCTGTAAAATTTCCCATAATATGATTTTTATCCCTGAGATATAATTTAACATGTTTCTCTGTACTCTATATTTCCTAGCAATCAGTAGAACCTTTATACAAGTTTGATTTATTTTGATACGACTACTATATATTTTTTGTGCTTCGTGTTAACACCAGTTCATTACTGGTTCTGTCCTAACCTCAACCTAGAGGGCGCACCACCATATCAGTTTATGCTAACTCTGAAATCTTTAGTAAAGTTTTAGATGAATCATGTAGAGACTTAGACTTAGATGTGTACATCTGAGTCATGAGATAGCTGGACTAGAACCCTGGACTTCGGACATTGAAATAAAATTTCTTTTCCCCCTAAGCATTCGGTTAGTTTTGTGAAAATAGCATACCTCCTTATAAGTTGTAAATTTCCCACAATAGCAAACCAAGGAATGCATTTGTAGAATGTTCTGATAAAGGAAAAGAACAAATTTTTATTTGTATATGTCTTTGAATTACCTAAATGCTGTCATTGCATAATTGTATAGCTTGTTAAAGCATTTGGGCTCTTCATTCTGACATCTAAATAGGAATCCTGATTGGGGCACATACTGTGGGATCTGGAACAAGTTACTGAACCTAGTTTCTCTGTCTGCCAGATGGGATTGTTATCTGTAATGACCTTATGGAGTGGCTTTGATCAATAAAGATAATGTGTGGAAAATGCTTGGTATAAGACCTGGGGTAGAATGGTAAATAGTCAATAATGTTGGGAACTACAGGCAATGGAAGTATCGTTAGGAGAAAAGTATAGCAAAAATGGAGTGAAGGGATGGCTTAATATTACATAGCTGGTATGTAATATATTTTTTCTTAACATGAGAGCTTGTCTCTTAGACCAGAGCTGACCTGGCGAGTGTCTCCAATGCTGTGAGGGAAGACATCTACGTAGGTCTAGGCTATATGGAAGTAGCAGGCAGTTTGTGTTGAATCTCATGTTGATAACACCCACTGTGAAAATTGCCCACAGCCATGACATCCTTAGGCTACTCCAGACTGCTTAGTGCTTACTTTGGCCTCGACTAGATTGATATATTTCAATTTTGTTCAAAAAAGTTACACGCATACACATACACGTGTGCATACACGTACAGCTGGGGGACAGGGATCATTGCCAAAACATCAGCTAAATTTTCTCTTTCCTCCTCTGCACAAATCTTATAATGTTGATACGAACAGTATACTTAAGGCATAATTCTTTGTGTTGAAATGTAAGTAATAGATAGGACATCCACTACTATTTGGGTAAGACTGTAAAAAGCACTCCCTCGAGTTTTTGTTTTTCTCCCTTTGAAACACTCTTATCAAGTGATACTATAAATGAACGAAATTTAGACTGTTCTAAACATTTCTGGAGGTTTTCTATTTGCATCACTTAAGTTCTCCTGAGTAGTTCCTAGATGCACATACTTAACTCTTCCTCTACTTGTCTCTTTCCTTAGTACTTGCTCGACTTTAACCCTACCAGACCTGAGGCCCTGAACCTAACTGTCCCCTATACCTGGGCTCCTGAGCATTAAAGAGAAAAAACCAACATGATATAGAAAAATGTTAGTTACATGCAAACAAGTGGTTAGAATAAGATGGAACTTGGAGACATTGTAGAAAGTAGGTCTACCTTTCATTTAGAAAATTAGGTACAACGGTCTAGCGGCAGATTTGGAAACTACCAAAAAATCGGTGCAGCCGTCTGGTAGGGTTAAAGTGAGGATACTTTACATTTCTATTCTATTGAATAATGACTTCACTCTTTTTTGTTAACCTATTGCAATTTCACATTGTTTTAAAAATAAGTAATTTCTTGTCCATAGCTTCTTAAATGTTGCACACATGATTAGCAAAAGCAACTGCTATTGGCTTGCCAAAGCTAAAAGTTAAAATGTATGATGATAATGTTGATATAATCTGTGACCTTTTTATAAGTCACTGTGCCCTTTGAAATTAAGTGTGCCAGAACCTACATAGTATATCAACTAGACTACCCTAGTGTTTTTGTTGATTTTTAATAAGAACTCTTTAAAGCAACTGTGAAACGTTAAATTTTAACTTCCAGCTTTCTCAGTAAAAAATCACCGAAGCAATTTTAATTTGCACATCTGAGTCTTCCTTAAAGTTTTCCTTTATGTGCTTCCATACCTTACTACTTTACATTTTCAAACATACACACAAAAGGCTGAATTCATAAGCTATCAGGTTTTCCCCAAGATAACTAGAATGCATTAAAACATCCCCTCTACCAGACATCATGACTTCTAATGCTGATTCAGCTCTTTTAAAAATAATCTTTGATTTTATATTGAGAGAACTTGTCGCCCTTCAATGCATGGTGTCAGAATGACACTAGAAAAAAAAATGTCAGTGGTTAAACCTTGCTGGTCCACAAATAACTTTACAGTTGCTAAATTGCATTTGAGTTTCACCTACACATGTTTAATAGGAGAACTGACAGTTGACAGCTAGGTAAAACTGTATTCGTTTCTTGCAATAACTGGATAATATCAGATTAGCATTTATAAGACGTTAAAAAACTATGGGAGAATTAAGAAATGTCAAAATGTCTTCCAATAATTTTTAGTATTTTTAACATTATAACTTATTTTGGTGTTTAAATTATTAAGGCTGTATTGAATAAGAACAATAGGAGGTTTTCCAGCAGTATAATGTAGGAGCCTTTTAAACACAATGTAAAATTGAGGAAAATAACTTTGCAGACTGGCACTGGCTCCAGTCTCAAGATGGTACAAAAACTCTGGAAAAGGGTGTTGTGTGATTTCCAGCAAATCTGGTGGCTCATCCCTGGCAGCTAGCTACTAAAGCACAGGCAGAAGCAGTGGATTTCTGTGGTCACCCATTGTCCCAAAGTTCATGGCAATATGAGGAAAAGCAAAGGCACCCAAGAACCTGGTGTCAGAGGGGAAGTCCTTTTTTTTCAATATCTTCTTGCCCTCAGAGAAAATTTTCTGGAGCATGACAATAGCCAGGAGGTAAGAATGACAGGTGGAAAGGGAAAAGGAATAGTCCCCAGTTAGTAATGAGAAAAGTGATAGAAAATGGTAAAAATTAGGGCAGACATGCTACAGAGAAGAATAGTATTGTAATTTAAATAGAACTCAATAATATGCAACTCTATATACGTTTTTTTTATTTCCTGGCTTTATCTTACAATTTTATTTATATTCTCAGTTTACCTTGACTTGTTTATTTTTATTGTCATGTTACTGAATATATTTTTGTACACCATTTGTGTCACTACAGTTTTACTTATTTATACTTGTGTGTACTATGATAAAGTTCAACCCCCAAATCTCAGTGCCAGTTAACGGCATTAGTCTAATTCTCTCACATGTTGCAGGCCATGTGGCAGCTATCCTATCATGTTACATGCCATGTGGGACCTGTGGCTGTGTTCTATGCGCTTTCCTCATTCTTGGATCCTGGGTAAAGGAATAACCACTTTCTGGGGCATGACATTTTCACAGCATAGGGAAAAAAACAATGGTAGAAACATAAAATGGATTTTAAAATTTGTGCTTGGGCATGCCTTGAAACAGTAATATAGTCTACTCTACCACCAAAATGCTTTCTGGAATAAGGTGTGGTATACTAACATTAAGTTTACATTGATATTGTATATAAAGTGATAAGATTAAGCTAGAAACTTAATAAGCAATGATAAGGAAGGATGGCTTTAGTTTATTGAATTATTATCTAGCATCTACAATGTAGAAGACACTAGAAAGAAGCAAAGATGAATAAATGCTTATATGCTACATTTAAAATTCTTTCATTTCAATGAGGATTACAGAAAATACATAAAAAAATACCCTTGAATAAGATAATAGATATTTTATATAAAAATTTATACATACAATATTTTTACATAAAATTTATTGTATCTCATATATGTTAAGTTTTGTAATTATTTGTTACATAAAATTTCTTATACTATAATATGTTGAAGTCACAATAGATGGTGAACTTATTATACAACAAGTTGACAATGCACTGTAGAATTGTATGCCTGAAACCTACGTAGTCCTTGCTAATAGATGTCACCCTAGTAAGTCTAACAATAAAAATAAATTTTAAAAAGTAAATAAATAAACACTAAAAACTCCCACACAGACAAAAAATATGTCAATACACAAACAAGTACTTAAATATAAACAAATAAAAAGTTTAATTAAAAAAAATAAAATAAAATATATGTGTCCACTGGTAAGTGCTTTCATTAGGAATAAAAGAGGTGCTCCTTTGCAGAAAGTGAGTTAGATAAACTGTCAAAAGCAGACTTCTGGAAATTTAGGGTAGTTTCTATGTGAAAATCTGTTAGATTGTGATAGGAGTGAAAATGGTACAGTAATAATAGAGGGCTTTTATTGAACATTTACTATATATCAAGCACTTTAAACATTTTTCAGTGTAGTTTCACAATAAATTTTTGACATATGTAAAGTTATTCTCATTTTACAGATAAAACAAAGACATATGAAAGACATTATTTATAAGTGTTGCTGAGTATGGATGGATTAAATGAAACACAAAGTGAAAAGATGTTTGTAAATTATATCATTAATATTTGTATTGGTATGTGTATATATTTATATATACACACACATGTGTGTGTGTATATACAGTTGCTATGCTTGTTTTCTTGCAATTATGTGAATGTTTCCATAGCTTAAGCTCAAAAGACATTTTCCAACAGATGCAATCAAAGGCTATTTGCAAAGCAATCTTAATAAAACTTACAAACATGAGTCCTAAGTGTACAATTAATTGACAAAATGCTAGATTTCTTTATAAGAAATATTAGAGGAAAATAAAGCAGTGTGACTATTGATGGTGTTTTAATCAATATTTTGACACTCTGATACTTCTATTTTTACCATTAAAGTATAGCTCTGTCATTATATGTTGTTGAACCCACTTCCACTCTGCCTATATCCTCTATGTGAGCAACAGAATTTTGAAGAGAAAATATATATATATATAAGGATACAAAGATTTCCATATATTGCTTTATTAATGAGAAAAATTTAGGCATTGTATTCTCTATGGGAAAAATGATATTCAGGAAAATACTGTGGTATAATTAATCATTCCTTATTTATGTATTTCTCTAGGGGTCTTTTAGTAAATATTTCATTGCTCTGAAGTAGTAAATGCTTCTCTAATTTGCAAGTGTTAACATCTCTATTGTCTAAAAAGGACCAATTTCTTTGTTTGGGACATATTGTCAATATCAAATATGTATGATGAAAGACAGCAGACAATCACTAGCTAATAAATTAACAAAACCATTAGGGGCTATGCTAATATTTCACAAACTAAAACTGTATAGTGAAGAGAGATGAGAAGATTATTTCTAATAGTTTTTACAGTTGCTTTTCCTTTTTAGTTTTGGGTTGAAAAATGCCAATCTTAATACTTTTTAAAAAACCTTTATATAACATTTGTTTAGTGGGAACAGGAGACCTTAAAATAAATTTTGATTATATATTTATTTCATTTGCCTCTGGCAGAGTATGGACAAACAGTATTTAATTTGTGAATTTTGATTTATACCATATAAAAATCTTGAAATGATTTAGAATAATATGAGGGTTGTCCAGAAAAAAAATCCAGCCAGAAATCCTCTGTTTTTCACATTACATGGCTGGATACTTTCTGTACAGCTCTTGTATATCTCGTAATTGTGTCCAATCTTATTCTTTAAAAAGTAACTTTTGTTAAGATAAAAAATAACTGAAAAATAGATTGGGGTGTCTCATATGATGTATCCTCCAAGCACTTAGAAGAACACTCATTTCTGTGATAATCTTGCTATAATATATAACATCACCTTAGTTATGAGAATACATCACATAAATACAAATTAAGGGATATGCTACAGAATAACTAACCTGGACTTTTAAAAATTTCAAGGCCAGGACAGACAAAGACTGTGGAACTGTCAGAGATTGGAGGGGACTAAGACATAGGAACTAAGGCAATATGGGACCAGTCGGACTCAAGATCAGAAAACTTAGTGGGGAGTGTATTGAAATTTGAATAAGATCCATAAATCAGTTGATCATATTATATCAGTTTTCTGGTTTTAAGAATCATTTTATGATTCTATAAAATCCTAACATTGGGGAAAAACTAAAGAAACATATTTAACTTGGGGAACAAACATTAAAACTACAGCTTCTGGTATCAGAAAAAAATGAAACCTTGTTTTCATGTGTAGATGTCTAGCCCAAACTTGTCCAACCTGCAGCCTGCGGGCCACATGTGTACCAGAAAATTTTTGAATGTGGCCCAACACAAATTTGTAAACTTTCTTAAAACATTATGAAAATTATACATGTACGTCTTATTTTTTTAGCTCATCAGCTATCATTAGTGTTAGTATATTTTATGTGTGAACCAAGACAATTGTTCTTCTTCCAATGTGGCCCAGGGAAGCCAAAAAGTTGGACACCTCTGGTCTATACCTTCCATGGATTGTATTAATGTCCATAAAGTGAGTGTCTACTATGCGAATTATTCTACAAGGTGCTGTATGAGACAAATAACTGGAGAAAATTTATTTTTCAATGCTTTAATAAAGACATATTGGTGAGTACTGATGACTTTTGTTAAAACTCTACAATTATGTAATATCTGAACACAAATATTGAAAGACACAGACAATCACACTAACTGATATGATGATTGAAGAGAGCATTTGAATCTGGGACACATGGTTGCAGAATTTAGAAGATCCATACAAACAAAATGTTGAGAAGAGTCTAATTTTATTTTGGAGTTTGGGGCCAACAATGATTATTTGTATGATTATGGAGACTAATGAGTCATGCTTAGAATTTTTGGGTATGAATATAAGGAAATAAGTATCTAATGAATCCAATTAATTAGATTTGTAATGCCACATTAAGGTGTTTAGCCTTTATTGTATAATTAGTCTTAACTGATCAAAGGATTTTGAGTGAATGAGCCACGTGATCAGTTCTTCACCTAATAAAGTTAATGGCAGCATAAAGTGAAAATTGTAGTGAGGCAAGATCGGTAGCCAGAAGACCAGAGAGGAGACAAGGGCCCTAATTCAGAAGTGCTGGATTCATCATCCCAACTGCCTGATGAACTCTCAATAAGTATCTCAACTTTATCCTCACATATTGAAATCCAAGCTCTAGTTCATCTCCCCAAAGCAGTTATCACATCATTTTCTCCCCAACTCATTTAATTGAATCACCATTCTCCCACTGATTCAGGATGAAAACTTTCAAGTGCTTCTTGATGCCTTTCTCTCTCTCTTAACTACCATTTGATCCATAAGAAAACTCTATTGTCTCTGTCTTAAGAACATATCCAAAATGTAACCACTTCTCACCTGTTCCAATGCTAGCATCCTGGTCCATCATATTTCACCTGGATGAACGCAGGAGCCACATCCCCCACCCCAAATGACTCCCAACTTCTACCTTCCTCCCCGTCAATTCATTCTTAACTCAGCTGCCGAAGTCAGATTCTGTTAAAGCTGAGATTTGTGTTTGTCATTTCTTTGTTCAAATCTCTCCAAAGCTCTCTACTCTTCCTAGGAGAAAAAGGCAAACTTACCAAATTAACAAGGGTCGGTGAGCTCCTACGAAGTCTTGAGCTGGTCTGAGCTCATCTATTCCCATCCTCCCTCTTGCTTGCCCTTTCTTATAGCAACACTGGCCTCCTGGCTTTCCCCAAACACTTCAAGAACATCGCTGCTCCTGGAATTTGGCACTTGTTTCCTCTAGCTCAACTGCTCTTCCAAACATCCTTGTTTCACTCCTCACCTCCTTCCCATCTTGAGTCCAGTTGTTCTATAATTAAGGCATTTCCATTCCACTCTAGCTAAAACTTGGAAGGTGCTTCCAATCCCTATACTCCTTCCCTCATTTTTTCCTTGGTAGTTATCACCACACTTAATGTAGTTTCTGCTTCTGTGTTTTGTTTTTTGTCTCTCACATACTCATCCAATTAGAAATTGTAAACACCCATTAAGGCAACTATTTTTGTTTTTAATGGTTCTGTACTAAATACCATATTATAAGTTAATATTTGTTGAGTGAATTTAATAAGGAATATTACCTGGAGTCAGCCTGCTTTTTTCTTTATGTACTAATCAAATAAATTATTTTGAGTACGTTTTATGTGCTAGGATTTGGACCTAGGAATGCAATGCATTATAGGATCTCTTGGGTTCCTGGGGAACAGGCATGAAAAAAGATACAGTTCAATGTTAGAAGAGGAAAGGTAAATCTGGGTTTATGCTCTCTACTTTCAGCAGGAAGCTATCTCACAGCCTCTAATCTTACTTTCATTCTGCCAGCACTACCCTATTGAAGAAGCAGAGCAAATGACCGACTGAATGAAGTAGCTTAGCTTGTTTTGCAGAAGCAACCCAACACTAAGAAGGAAAAAAAAATCAAGGCTGTAATCTTCAGTTCTATTTGAGATCTGGCTTATAAAATAAAATGACCTTTATATTTCCAATTCAGCTGGTTTTCTATGAGGCAGGTCATAATCCCTGACCAGTAGCCATTCCAAGTACATTTGGCCCAATTCTTAATTATGCTTCTTCAGGTTTAAGTTCTGGCAATTCCTTCACATAAGCTTAAGTCAGCTAGAATGTGGGAGACACAGAATGAGAATATGTTGGCAGCGATTGTTCTGTCTCTTTTCTTTTTTTTTTTTGAGTGTTCTAGTTTATCTCTATTGATATGGCATTCATTCATTCATTCATTCATTCATTTTTATATCTGTGTCTTTTATTTTCTTCTGAATCAGACTATAGCTCAAGGATGCAGTGAAGTAATAAAATTGGCTGTTATGGCTTGGGGTCACATCCCCACCTCAGTACTAGCAGTTGAAATGTCTTAGGCATTTTAAGATTTATGTTTTATTTATCACTCAGGAATATTTTGATTCAAATATCCGTAGATGTAAAAGAGATCAGGCAAAAAATGCTCACACACAAAAATAGTGTACCTGGTTAAAATTTCTGTCTGTATTAATAATCTTTGATTTGGGATTCTTAGTTATTCTTTTCTAGAGAGCCAAAGTTGGAATTTTTGGGTGTATGTATATTTTGTTGACAAGATTGGGGTGATATTACCACAGTGAACAAATTATGATGAAATTCCCATTTATATGACTAATGGTTGTACTCTGTCTACCACAAAAGGGAAAAATGCCTCAACAAATTCATCTTTGTTATGCTTCTTGCCACAGTTTATTCTCGTCTACATTCAGCGGAAGTTCTTTAGGCCCTGGGGCTCCATCAATCATAAGCTGTTTATTATTTCAGAACCATAAGACTGTAGATCATAGGCACATTCAAAAGCCTTTCACATCAGTATACCACATACAGAGAATACTCTTTTTCAAAGAGATCAATTAGTGCTTTTATTAATCTTACCAACATAGAAAAATAGACATTAAATATTACTGACATACAAGGGCTGTCTGAAAAAAAAATCCAGCCATAAATGCCACTATTTTCCATATTACATAGGTAGATACTTTCTGGACAGCCCTTGTATACTACAGCCATGACAGACACCCTCAAAGTAGGTGATCATTGCCAATGGAACAGATCTTCCCAGGGCCAATACAATACTATTTTTACATTCAGCAAAAGTTAATCAGACAACAAACACAATTTTTTGTGACTTACAGTAGTCCTCCCTCCCTTATCTGGGTTTTGCTTTCTGCTCTTTCAGTTACCTGTGGTCAGTCATGGTCCAACAATATTAAGAAAAATTCCAGAAATAAACAATTGATAAGTTTTAAATTGTGTGTCATTCTGAATAGTGTGATGAAATCTTGTATCATCAAGCTCTGTCCCACCCAGGACATGAATCATCCCTCTGTCTAGTATGTTTACACTATAAACTCTCCCCACCCCTCAGTCACTTAGTAGTCACCTTGGTTGTCAGATGACTGTTGTGATAACACAGTGCTTGTGTTCAAGTAACTCTTACTTAATGCCACATTGATGTAACTTTAATTATAGTACATTGCTATGATTGTTCTATTTTATTATTAATTATTGTTATTAACCTCTTACTGTGCCTAATTTATAAATTAAATTTTATCATAGGTAAGTATGTATAGGAAAGAACATAGTATATGTAGGGTTCAGCACTGTGTGGTTTCAGGCATCCAACAGGGGGCTTGAAATGTACCCCCTACAGATAAGGGGGCACTAGTGTACCAGACGGTAGAATTTTGTGAGACTTTTTTATAGTGCTATTTGGTTCCTCAATTACTCCTCCATTTTAGGGTTTGTCTCATAGAAAGTATATCCATACATAAACACATATATGTAAACATATAATGCATGTGTGTGCATTTATGATGTATGCATATATTAAATCTTGATAAATTATATATGCATATACTTGCATGATGTGTGTGTATATATATATATATATATATATATATATATATATATATACACACACACACACATATATATTCAATACATATTATTTGTATATTACATATAATCTCTAGAAGGTATAAGGGCACTCCAGATTTTCAAATTATTTTAATTGTTTTGGTGACTGTTTACATTTATTGGTAGAATAATTATGACTTTATGAGTCATTGCTAATTCCTCTATTCTCATGAGAATAAGAGAATATTTCAATGATATATAGTCACCAAAGCATGGCATATCCTCAAACATGCTCACTGTTATCACCTCTGTTGCCAAGATAAAGACACACTCTCTTAACCGAAGACACAATCAATCAGGTCACTTATTTGGAGTTAAAATAAACATCAGTTATTATGCCAGGATGTTTTACTCAATATCTAAATGATTTAAAAATTGAATTTTTCATGTAACTGTCCATTCAAGGCCTCAAAGATGGTTCTTTGTTTTTGAAGGATATTATTTATAGAGTCCATTAAAACCCTCTTACTCTCTTAGCAGGATAGCTGCTTCTCCACTTGACTACAAAAAAAAAAAAAAACATACATTTTAAACAATTATACAGGGTCCAACAGAAGTAACACCAGACCATGCACGTGAATGTCTGACATGAGGTGGACAGCAATTTGAACATTTCACCTAAAATGTCATATAGTGTGCTTGAGTGTGATAGTGGTATGTTACAGAATTGCATGCTTATGATTTTGTAATAAAAGATATGGTATAGATTACCAGCTCATAAAATAGGGGCATTATTTTTGTGGAACCCGATATTCCCTTTTGTCTGTGTGAGTCAGCTGAAATCTTTGGAGTTACCAACCTCTTCCAATAATTTGAGATAGCAGTGGCATAGTAGGTAACTGGGATATAGTTGATTCCAAGCAAATGACTTTCTGAAACATTTGGGGTGGTTATATTTATTCTGATAGGCAGAAACCTAACATTCTCATGAGAAGAACAGACTGTAGTTCCAGGTAGCTAGATAATTCCATATTCTTTTTGGTATGATCCTTTAATTTCAGATGCTTATAGCTGTCTCCTTCCTTTTAACACCAGCACTGTAGAATCTTGCCCTGCATGATAATCATTGGTCTCTGTAGTTTCTTTATCACTGCCTTTACTTAAGAACAGAACAAATAATCTATTTACACAAGATGATATCAAACTATGATGGTTGTTTTATATGATCCAAATATTTCTCAGACTTCCCCAGGCTAATTATGATACTCGTAGTAACCATGGGGTAAAAACGCATAATGACAAAGATCTATTATGGTTTAATACTATGTTTAAAAATACTTATACATGCTATTGATCCAGTCTGTTCAGGTTTTTGGAACCCTTTTAATAATTTGATGCCCTTTCTTAGGTCTCTGTATTGAAGCATGAGAACTAGTAGATTAAATCGATTGATAATCAGGTGGATGACATTATGTGTCAAGGACCCACTCTGTTTGACATTTGATATGTTTTTTAAAGCAATATGATAGAGTGGAAATAAGAAAAACCTGCCCTGTCACCAGTTGTCATATCATCTAATTGTTCTCTGAACTCTTTGTTGACCGGAAACCCTTGAAATAGGGAAAGAGATGTGACCAATAGAGATATGGAAAATGTCAGAGTTGAAAGGGGTCTGACTATTCATATAGTCTAACCTCCCTTTTTTTAAAACTAATAATCTGAAGAGGTTACATAACATGTTAAGGTCATGCAGGTTGTTGAAGGAAAAACCAGACCTAAACCTAGATTATACAAACGTGGAAAGCATCTTGAAATTTAACAAGTAGTACAGCAGTATCAAGTGATTCAGTTGCAAAATTGTCCATATGATGGCGATGTGGAGACTGAAATTATCACATAATCTAAGGAGTCATTGCTTATAATGTATTCTATGCACTTTTAGAGGCACATGCATGTGGCTTGGCATCAGAAGTAGAAAGTAGATTGTGATCAAATGAGTGCTGAATTTGGGGTCAGAATTGCTCTTTTAAGTCTCAGTGTTACCACCAACTATGTACTCGTATGTGACCTATGGAATATCACTTAAATATCCCTGACCCTCTATTCCTTTTCTGTAAAAATGGGAATAATAATACATTCTCTGCCTACCATTTAGGAAGGTTGAGAGAGTCAAAATTGATATTTAAAAATACATTGTCAGTTTGTATGGAATGTAAGGTAAAGAAGTATAGTAGCCCCCTCTTGTCCTTGGGGGCTACATTCTAAGACCTCGAGTTGGATGCCTGAAACTACAGATAGCACTGAATCCTATATATACACTATATGTTCTCCTAAACATGCATATCAATGATCAAGTTTAATTTATAAGTTACGCACAGTAAGAGAGTAACAACAATACCTAATAATAAAATAGAACAAATACAACAATATAATGCAATAAAAGCTATGTGGATGTGGCCTCTTTCTCTCTCTCTCTCTCTCTCTCTCAATTTGATAATCAAGACAACTAATAAGTGACTAACAGGCAGGGAGCATCTACAGTGTGGAGATGCTAGAATAAGAGATGATTCATGTCCTGGGTGGGACGGAGCAGGACAGTGTGATATTTTATCATACCGCTCAAAATGGTGTACAATTTAAAACTTATGAATTGTTTAGTTCTGGAATTTTTCATTTAACATTTGGGACTGCTGTTGACCCCAGACAAGTGAAGCCATGGAAAGTGAAACCACAGATAAGGGGGACTACCATAGTACACTTTAACAAATATCTGTGGTGCCATTCCTCTGTGCTACACACTGGACAAAGTCCTGAGAATACTATACTAAATAAAATAGATCATACTTTAAGGATTTTTCCTTCTGGTAAAATGACGACTTAGGCATGGAATTATATAATTGACCAGAAGTACTCTTATTCATAGTCCTGCTTGAGCTTAACAGTAATACTAGAGAGAGAGGATAGATCAAATAATGATAACAATCCAACAGCAACAACTAACATTCCTAACCCTTGAATGTAAAAGAAGAATTTTAGGGTTGTTTAAACGCAGCTTACGTGGAATAGAAAGAAAGCCAAGATGGGACAATGAGAACCATAACACTAGAAGCAAATGAAGGCATCTGGTCATTTCTTTCTGTGTGGTGATAAGCATGAGAAAGCCACATGATCATGCTGAACTCCTCTCAGTAGATACAAGGTAGATGTTTAGATCCTGACATTATCAATTGAGACACCAAAGCTTAAAAATCACCATTTGATCTGCCCTAGATGGCACACCTAATGAGTGGAAAAGCAAAAATTCCATTCCAGGTCACCCTGACTCCAAAGCCTGGGTTACCTTCATTGTACCAGGCTCTTCCCATGACCACCACAAGATACTGACCACATCTAGGACATGAAGCAATGGCTTCAGGACTAAAAACAAACAAACCTAATTGTTCCAGTCAGCTCCATCTCTGCAACAACTCCCCTTTCGGATTCTGCTGTGTTAATGAATGGTTCGCAAGCTCATCCAGCTGAATATTAAATTTGAATCACCCTAATTTTCCACTTCATGTGAAATAAGTGCTAGTTTCTTCCTCTATGTTTCACTTTCACAGTGTTTTCATCCTGGTGCTTCTGCATGGTTTTGACTGGGAGAATTCTTCTAGTAATCATTGCCAAAGTTCCTAACTGCCAGCTCTGGCTTGGATTGCTCACCTGTCTAATTCATCCATCTTAGTTTGCGTCTCCACAGCAGCAGAGCAGGAGACAAGTCTTCATGTGCTGGTAGTTGATTTGATGCATGATTCCCAGACATGCCTGTCAGTGAATAGAGAAGTGAGACAATTAAAAGAAGTGAGCCAGTAGAGGGTATGCTACCCAGAAAGTCACCACTGTGGACAACTAGAGTTCCTCATGGGTGACCCTAAGAACAAGTATAAAACATCTACCTCAGAGTTGCTCTGAGGGTCACAAAGTTTCACTCATTCAGTTCCCATCAGTCATCAGTCTAGGGCTACTCCGTAGGGACTTTAAGTCTTCAGGTCGTTTTGCTAATAGTACAAGTGGAAAGAGCCCATCAAGGCAGCCAGGGAAAGCCCTCAGGCTAGAGAACCCAGGTCTGACTGTAGTTGGAAGCACACAGAAAAGATACCTACCAGAAGAATGTGTCTGGGACACTGACCACACCTGCTCACCCAGTCTTGTTTCCAAAGTAATTTGAGTGTGTCTCTGCTGGAGGAAGAAGCTGCATGAGGCTACTCACAGTAGGCCTTGTGACCTCCAACCTTCATGCCTTTTCTCATGCTTTTCTTGAGTAGTGTTTTCATCTCTACTCCCAAATCCATATACTCAAATGTTACTTGTTTTGCAAGGTACAGATTGTAGGCATTTGTTTTGCTATCATAGCTTCCTATTATCCACTTGCACAGTGTCCTATATATAATTGAGGCTTAATAAACGTTTGTGTGCTCATTACCTGAATGTATACCAAATTGTGAACTTTTCATTGCTCAAAGAAGTCAGAAAATTTCTAAATACATCACTTTCTGAAATGACTGCATACCAACTAGGTTTGTTTCTAGCAATGAACTTGTAGTATCCAGTGAATAATAGCAATCAGTTTGGTCAGTTGCAATCTTTAGCACTTCCCAGTAACTCTCCATTATGAGGATTTGACAACTGATCCTACTTAGAGTAAAATAATATTTGGTCTGCGCATCTGTTTCCTGTTACTGCTCTATCAATTTACCACAAACTTAGTGACTTAAACAATACAATTTTATTATAGTTCTGGAAATCGGATGTTCAAAGTGGATCTTACTGGGCTGAAATAAAAATGTCAGCATTTCTTTCTGGTAGTTCTAGGGGAACATCTTCCTTCTTGCCTTTTCCAGCTTCCAGAGGCTGCCTATCTACAGTCCTTGGCCCTTGGCACTGTTCTATCTTTAGAGCTAGCAATTACCTGATTAAGTCTTTCTCACATTGCATCTCTCTGACACTTACTCTTTTGCCTCCTTTTTCCACATTTAAGGCCCATGCAATTACGTCTGGATAATCTAGGCTCAATACCACATCATAACATCCGTTGATGGGTAACCCTAATTCCACCTGCTACTTTAATTCCCCTCTGCCATATAAGGTAACACATTTAGAGGTTCAGGAGAATGGGGTATGGATGCATTCGGGAGGCCATTATTCTGCCTACTACATTTGGGATGTCACACTTTTCTCCCCTAACTCAGTAAAATAATCCTATTTATTCGCATTTATCTGGTAAAGATATTTGAGGTGTAATCCAAAAGCCTTTGATGCTAGTGACTGAGTTGTGATTTCAGTAAATGGACTGTCATGTATCATAAAGCAATATGGATATTTCATTGTGAAAGACAAAGTTAATTTAGAAAATTAGAACTTCTGTATATACACATAATAGTTTTGCTACTTCAGGCTCAGCTATTGGCCTACTTTTAGCATTTCCAAAATAAACTTGTCATTTGTATGATTATCATAGCTGATTATAAAGTAAGTTACTTATACTGACCACATAGAGCAAACTAAGCCATTTAACTTATGGAACTCTGTCATAGAATGTGGATATTACTTGATTCCAGTAGTGGTTAACAGACATTAAAAGGATATGCTGTTATCATTGGACTGGGACCTTACACAGTAGTCCAGAAATTGAATCATAATATAAACATGTGAAGTAAGCACAAAAAGGAAGTGTACACTAGAGAACAATTAGAAAATTTGAAAACCACCTCCCATAAGCTCTTTGCTTTTCTTGGGAAGTGGTTGCTATTGACAGAAACAGCACTTGATAGGTCTCACATGCTCATGACCCACTTATATTAGAGGAAATTTATTTTTTGTGATCTCTCTTTATACTTCGCCTCTCCAGCAAGGCCATATACACATACATTTCCTGTAGTATCCAACTGAGTCTTCATCTCCCAGTCATTGTTAATGATTTGTACATTCCTAGATCTCTCAATCAAGAATGGCTTTGTTGATGACTTCTTAGCCCAGTCATTCTTTTTTCTTCATTTATTTGAATCAAAATCATTGCCAGTTAATCTGGGAAATTAGTCCATGGGAAGGTAATGATAGTTTGTCTTGTTCTTCCTTGTTCTCATATAAAGAAAGCTTCCTATCTGTTGCCTTCCTTAGAAGTGCAGTTGTGAAATGATTAAGTTTTTAAACCAAAAAAATTAGAACACAAACAGTAACATTAGTGTTTCCATTTTCAACACAGTCATTTTGAGAAGACAAGTTGTTGTTCCAGTGACCCTGACATTAATGTAATATCTTTAACCAAATCTTCCTGTTGCTCACCCATTTAGTGCCAAATGAGTTTTTCCTCATTTTATAAATTTGGTTCACATTTACAGCAATCTTAAATGCTTTCTGAGATGAGCTATGCTATAAAAATATGCATGTAACATAAAATCCAATCTTTGTTGACAGAGAGTTCGAGATGTTTTTTGAGTTCAAGCTAATTGAATGAAGCATCTCCATACTTGGACATCTCTAATGTCTTGGACCCTTTATAGTGAAAGTTCCATTGTTGTCTTAAAATAAATCCATTCTTCTGGGACTGGCTAAAAGCCAAATTTAACAGGAGCCCTCAGGTGCATTCATTGTCTTCATTAACTTCCTTTGTTAGAAACACCATTCATACAACAATGTGTCCACCCAAAATACTCAGAAGTGGATGACTTTACTTATGGTGGTTTTTGAATTGTAAAGAGTTGTAGAGATTTCTTACTAAAACTTGGCATAGTAATCCATCTCATGAGTCTTTCCTTTAAATAAGAAAAAGCACCTTGAATATAGTAATTATAAATTTGCATGCTCTTGGGTGGATTTTAAGTTTCATGCAAGCAAAGATTTTGTTATATTCTATTAATACCTTCATTCTAATGTGAAATTAGTAGTTAATATTTTAGTAAAAGGCGAAAGATTTGTGCGATATGAAGAGAAACCGGAGTATAGTAGTTAATATTTTAGAACATGTATTATATTTCTAGCTTCTTTATGAGACATTATTTTGTTTGTGCTTTTATTTTTCTAACATTTATTAGCATTATAATGTGATGACCACACACAGAATATTAATTTAATTATATATCAATAAAACCTGTTCTGTCTGACTCAAAAAATGGATGTGTGTATGTGTGTGTGTGGGTGTGTGTTTCAGTGTACTACACTGCTTATAATTCTCCATGAGCCTAGCATAGAGCACCCTGTTGAGGTGAAGTATAATGTGGAGTGGAGATACAACAGTAAATGAGATAGGAAAGAGAAGATGGCAGTTATAACATTTATTGAGGTGTCTTCTTAGAACCAAAGACTTAGACTCAGAAGCCCATCATAGGCCACAGTTGTATTATATTCACTTAGAAGTATATAAAACAAGAGCTAGCATCAAGTATCCATGTCCCTTGAGAGTTTGTCCTTATAGCAGTCTATGTAGCAGTACCCACAGCCTTCTGAGCATGGTATATTTTAAACAGCCCTTCCCCTCACTTCCTATACCATGGAACAAGAATTGAGCACGTACGGCAATCACCCAGACTTAAATGCCTCATTCCCCTATGCCAATATCTCTTACATGAAATCTGTAGACAGCTTCTGGGAACATGCCCAGTTACAAGTCATCACACACAGAGAAGTCCAAAGATAGGATGTTCAGGTCAAGCATTTATACCTCATTTATAGTTTCTTGTAGTCAATGAGATTTACCAGTCAGGACTCATTTTTACCATAAGTCTGTGGCTTTATAACCTTTATCTGTTTCCAGAGGATCAGAACTGAAAAGTTAGTCAAATATCAAATTTTATTGCAGAAGGTCAAAGGGTTTTGACCCCAAACAAGTAAAGAGTAGGGTTCTTGAAAGGAAGATTTTGGAATTAGTTCTGTCATTAAGGATGACGAGGTTTGGGTATGACCTCAGAATTTGATGGCTGAGATGGCGTCGGGGTAAAGATCCTTGATGTTGAGAAGATAAAAGAACTGGGATGTCAGGGTATGAGACAGGGCACCCTGTGTGTGTTGGCAAAAACGGAAGTATAGATGGCTGAATGGGACAGTGACTCTGGCTCTTGAATTCCTACTGCAGAAGAAGAAATGGAGAGTCCCCTGGTGGTGTAGTGGCTTAAGGCTTCGGCACTGTCAACGCTGAGGCCTGGGTTCGATTCCCAGCCAGGGAGCTACCCACATACCAAAAAGCAGAAAATAATAATAATAATAATAAAAATAAAAATAAAAAAAGAGGAAATGAGAAGGAGGTCGGCAGATGATGATAACTTTGAGGGTGAGTGAAGGGATTTGATGGCATGAGTTTCAAAGGAGCTGAGTTGTTTGGAGGAAGAAGAGGACAGTTCATTTAGAAAAAAAAATTGGGAGCAAGGAAAACACCTACACTAGCTCCAATTTTCATCTTTATTCTCATAATTCATTGAAAGTTTTTGGAGCTATTTGAACAAATATATTCAATGGTAAGAGAACAGTACAAATACAATTTACCTATCAATTTTTAAATGTTACCATGTTTGTATATGTGTGCCCAATACCAATTCTGCAGATCAGTTGTGAGTGTGACTAGGATTTATAATAAACCAAAACAAGAACAAGCCCACTGCTTGTGTTAATATGGGAAATAATACGTTAATGTAGGGAATAATATATTGGTATAGGGGATGTTAATGAGTTCATATAGGGGTTAACATGGTGCATCTTTGTTCGTGGATTATTATTTGGAGGGATCTTTTGTGATAACATGCCAGTAATGAATCTAAATTCTATATTTTTCTATTTATTAGCTGCATGATCTTCAGCCAAGCCAATCAATTTACTTCACTTAGCCTCTGATTTCTCTAGAAATTAGTGTACCAGCATTACCTACTCACAGGATGGCAGTCAGTATTAAATGACATATTTCACACGAAGAGTTTAGCACATTGCCTACTGTAGTAAATGCTTAATAAGGGCTAACTATCATTGTTACGATTGCAATTATTAATAGATTGCATTTTAAAGAAAAAAAATGAGTTCCCTTAGAGGTTAATGTAACGAGATAAAGGAAAGTCAGAAGGGTAATGTGTTCAGTTATTTTTTGAAATAAAAGACATATAATAATGACCAGAGTTTCATGTGGCAGAAGAAAGAGAATAAAGGATTAAAAGTAGAAAATGGGTGTCCTTGACTTGAATTTATTACTTTGACCCTGCCTCCTTTGGTTATTTAGCATAACCCTGAGGAACTCTTTCCTTACTTCATCAACAGTGCTACACTTTCAAAAACATTTCTGCACCCTCTCCCCACTCCCACTCTAAAGGACTCTAGGATATATCTCTTGCAAACATTTGCACTTTGTCTTATTATAGGAAAACACAGGAAAGGATCCCTTGCGTCCTGAACTCAATTTTGAGTCATTGGAAAATGATTCTGATTGCTGACTATGTTAGGAATACCTTATCTATCAGTTAGCCAGCACTGATCCCTCTTTAGAAAATAGGCGCTTTTAACTTAGTGTTGATATTTAACAACATTGCGATCTGTGATGTCAATGTTTATGGAGGGGGGCATCCTTCAAATGGTGCTTCAAGGAGCCTCATCGCACTTGGCACACATCTTTTTCAAATCTCTTTGTTTTTCTAGTGCTCTTTCATCTCCAAGAAGCCTGTACCAGAGAATGAACACCATCTTCTCCTATCTTGGGGGCTTGGATGAGTCACTCAGTCTCTCAGTTCATTTTTTTTATTTGTGACAAGAGAATAAAAATGTACACTTCATAAAATTAGGCTCAGGATTTTAACTAAATAATTCATTTTGAAATGTTGCTAGAGTGCTTACTGCAGAGAAGGTGATAATTGAATCCCTCCCCAAAGTTTATGTTTTAGTTACTTAACCATTAAAATTATAATTAGAGTTGACAAAATCAGTTATATAGCATTGTTTCAATGAAGTAAACATTGCTGTTTGTCACTGGATAAGTTGATGTGTGACATGCTTCCATTCTATAAATCAATTTCTGTGAAAACTCTTTTTTAACTCTCCTGGTATTCACCGTACAGCTTGTAGCACAGTGTACATAATTTTCGTCAGACAGTGGCTAAGTGCATTCTATGAAAGATGTACTATTTACCAGATCAAAGGTCAAAGTGTTCATGATTTAATATGCCAAGGGTCAGACAGTCTAGAAATGTTTGCGAATTTCTGAAGTCACGTACATTTCTGAAATAAAACTGTCATTTTATAATGGATAGCACATCAACTGGGCAGCCAAGCATTCTTATAAGATTTACATGGCATAGCTCATCAGTGGGGCCCTCCATAAATCTGCCCTAGGACAAATTTCCAGATTCCATTTTTAAGTACATCAACATTATTTTCATAAGTCTTTCTCAAAGAAATTATCACAGTATTGCTCTTGGGACCAAATGTCCTCATGTGGTAGAATATTACATTTTCTGAAAGATTGCTTATTAATTTGGTGACTGTGAACTGTGAGGAATGTATTTTTTATTTTGGTCTTTGCATGGAGTTGTTTTTCTATTTTACTTTCCTTCAATATGTTCATAACAAAACTCCTGTCATTTTTACGGTGAGGTAGAGGTGAAAGTAAGTACTATGATATGGACACTACATCTCATTTCTAAAAATGATTACTATGAGGGCTGTCTGTAAAGTATCCAGCCATGTAATATGAAAAATAGAGACATTTTATGGCTGGATTTTTTCCGGACAGCCCTTGTATATTATTGTTATAAAATTTGTTCATTAGATGTGTCATTTTTATTCTGATTTAATGACAATAACTATTTTATATGTTTTATTTAATTATAATTTTTTGTTCACTTAAAGTATCTTTTTTGAAGCATTGTGATTAGCTTTCTCAATTTTACTGAACTGATAATAATAATGTATTGATTATGATATTCATAATAATAGCTACCAATTTCTTTTTTAAAATAATCACTAATATTTACTGAGCAGCACGTGAAGAACATTAATAGCTACCAATTTCTTAATGGTACTGTTTCCAAGCATTGAGCTAAGGCTATGATTTACATACCTAATTTTATATTATTATCAAAGAATCCTGCAAAGTCAGTATTATCTAATTTTGCAGATAACAAATCCTAAGGCCAAGCTAGGAGGCCAAATTTCCATTATAAATCTTGTAATAAATGTATTCATGGGCTTATTTATCTATTTGACAAAATGTTTCTAAAGGGCCTATCATGTAGCAACAACTATGCCAAGGACTGTGAATACAGCATTTAACATGATAGACATAGCACCTTTTCTTGGAAAGCTTCTAGTTCATGAGAAACTTTAAGAGTTAACCAAGACATTATGAAGATATGTGATGAGTGATTTGATTAGGCAAATGAACATTGCTGTAAGAGTATACAACAGGGAGACCTATCCTTGGAGGAGAGAGGCCAGGGACAGCCTTTTCAGAAAGACTTAATCAGGTCAATGAAGCTGCTTAAGTGTAGTTGTGGTGTGAAGCAATAGGCTGGCTAGTCATGATGTATGAGAGAAGGTCCTATATAGAGAACTCTAATTCGTTGTGAGACAATTTTAACATATATTTCAAGAGCATACTGAATTATAGAAAGGCTGTCTTCAAAATAGGAGTCATATTCTGGGAGACAATCTTAAATTGTACTATTTCCACTGCTTGATGATTATGGAAGTTAATATATTTTGAATAGATGTTTTCTATTGCTGAGTTAAAATGACTTAACCTATTGAACTTTCACAAACATCTCTAGGTTTACATTTTATTTAATAAATAAATAAAGATTCTAAGGTGTTTTCTAATACTTTGGAGCCGATTTTTCTCTAAACTTGGAAACTTTATCTGATGAATAAATTAAAAAAAAAAAAAAGAAAACACAGCCTTCCCTCCTGCATCAGATAGTCTTATTTGTGCTGTAGTGGAGACAGTTGTAAAGTTTCAGCGCAATTTACAAATATCTGTTCAGTTCTGTAGAAAACCCTGTGCGTGGTGTATCAGGCAGTATTCTTCAACCAT
The DNA here is from genome assembly GCA_004026885.1 of Lyroderma lyra. Lineage (NCBI taxonomy): Eukaryota > Metazoa > Chordata > Mammalia > Chiroptera > Megadermatidae > Lyroderma > Lyroderma lyra. The sequence continues at coordinate 135,328 of PVJL010002076.1, forward strand.
TTTTGATCATGCAATCATATCAGTCAAAATATTTTTCAACAAGCATCTCAAGGTTTCACGATAATTTTCTATTAAGGAATTCATACACATAACTATATTAATACATAATGCACATTAAAAACCTAAATGGCATATAGAATGAAAGGAATGGAATAAAAATAAATAGAAAGAAAAGTTGTATATTTTCTTCTCATGGCCCAGATGAACAAGTCTTGGCTGTAACTGGGGAATGGAAACTCATTTTGCATAACATCACGTCGGGTGAGACAAAGATGAATAATCTGTTAATGTCTGCCTTCAAGGAGGCAGCAAGATGGTTGCCAGATAGTAAGGGAGGACAGGGGTTGTAGAAGAGGGGTGAAACATATGGTGATGGAAGGAGACCCTGGGTGGTGAACTAACAGTGCGGTATATAGATGATATATTATAGAATTGTACACCTGAAACCTACATAATTTTACTATCCAATGTCACCCCAACAAATTTAATAATAAAATAAAAAAGGTTGACATTGAAAAAAAAATAAAACAGAGCATTTAAAGAAAAAAAAAAGAAGGTAATACACAAGTTCACAAAAGCAGAATCTGTGCTCTGTGGTACGAGAAGGCAGACCAGTGTGGTTGAAAGTCAGAAAGATGTTTTCAGGACGAATTTAGTTCTATATTGGGGTCAAAGAAAGGGGGTAATGGGCAACAAAGACTGGACGCCAGTGTGGCGGTGCTGTAAGCAGTGCTTCTAAAAGTTTAATGTGCTTGTGAGTTAATTAGAGATCTGAGCTGGGGTCTGGAGTCTGCATTTCTAACACACTCCCCGGTGATACTGGTATTGCTGATGTGCAGACCACACTTTGTGGAGCAAGACTTTATGAGACTTTCACATCTAAAGTGAGGACTTTGTACTTAATTTTCTAGGCAGTAGGCAGCTTCTAAAGGTGTTCTAGCTGGGGGCAAAATGATCAAGTTGAACTCTAGGCAAATTCCTTTAGCAATAATTTATAGATTGCAAAGGAGCAGGCTGAGACCAGAGGGAGAGAGGTTAAGTCTGGAAGCAATTACAATAGTACAGGTGAGAGGTAATAACACTTCTGAACTAGGACACTGGCAGTGGAAACAGAAAGGAGAAGATGGAATTGAAGGACATGGCAGAGGTGGACTCAGCCTTAGAAGAGAGATAACAAACTAACACAGGTAAAATATAAAAAACAAATCAAATGGAGAGCTAGAGAAAGTCATGAGAAATCAGAATGTTTCTGTTCATCTAATAATTTGGAAACTTAATTTTTTATATATTTGAATACATGTGCATAAATTATCTACTCAGCTAACCACAGGAAAATTTCTGGTAGAAAAGATCACAAATTAAAATGCTGAAGGTGGACACCTGACTTTGAATGTGTTTGTCTTCTCCTCTGATCTTTATTTCCAGAAGGAATCACATGTCCTGCTGTATATTTCCAAACAGGTCCAATAAATCTCAATGATTACAAATAGTGCTTTACCAATATTGAGCAAACATTTCCTGTTCATCTGCCTCCAGGTGAAAAGCATTAATGTCAATCCCTGAAATTTTTGAAGAAAAAAGAGGACAGAGGTAGCAGGGAGAAATGTATTTTCATTATAGGCTCTGAATTTCCATAGCTCTATTTTTTTTTTTTTTTTTTTTGCTATTTGACCACTTCTTTTTTGACTTGACTTCACACTGCATACACTGCCATCATAGAGATCATTGCATCCCTTTTACTTGTATGTGTCTATGTCTGGCTTCCTTTACTGGACTCTAAGTTCCTTGAGAGCCAAGGCTGTATTTTATTCATTTTGTATCCCTAGATCTCAGCACAGATACTGAATATATTGACTTTCAATGGCGAGTGAATTATTCCAGAACCTAACACAGATGTGAACCCAGTGAAAATTCTTTTTGAAGTGAATGGAGGAATGAATGAATGAATGAATGAATGGGTGAGCCAGAGAATGAATGTTGACAAAGCCCTTAGAATGGACATTTCCAGATTCTGCTTGTCTTATTGCTGGGTAAATACCCATCTTGTTTGACCCAAAGTATACAACCAACATTTCACTCATCCATGTTCATATACTATAAGTAGCCTTCATATTATATAATGACTTTGAAACCAGAAGACTAAATCTAAGTTGTATTTATTATAGGTCAATAATGAATGTGCTTTGCATTATAGTCTAGTGTAAATGTTACATTTCTTACCATCAAATTAATTTACCAGTTTTCATTTATATAGACTTTTTCATCGTCCTTTGAAGCCTCCCTTTTTCAAAAACATAGTTTTATTATATGCCATTATTGTTGTGTATGTGTGTAAGGAAAAACAACAACCTCTTTGGTGGGCATTTGGTTACTATCCTCACTAGTCTAATGGAATCTTTCTCACTGAGTGTGAATATGGTCGGACAAAGGAGAGTAGCCATCAGTTCTTTGTGCACTGCGCATGCATAGCCTCTCACTTGTGATTTTAACTGTGGGTCATCAGGTTATACATTTTTAAACAAAGAGCTGACTCATAGTTTTTGCTGAAAAGCACCTTACATTCAGACTGGCTTTGTATCATGTTAGTTACTCATGCTGCTGTGTTGTCTCCAAACTTTCGAAGAGTCTAGCACATTGTTTTAGATTAATGTTCACTATTCTTTTAAATGTTTATATCTTTGAAAATCATAGATATAGTCAGAACCTTGGAGACCATCTAGTTGCATCCCTTTGTTGTAGGGATGGTAAAATAAAATCTCCTATTCGTTAAGTCACTTTGCAAAGGGATATTTACCTGATTATTGACAATAATTGAATAAAAATGAAAGCCCCCCAAATCCCCAGCACAGTTATTTTCTGATTTTCTCTTATGCTATACTACATCATTAAAGGATTTTATAGTTTTCCTGGGTCCAGCAGAGAAGTTATGTTTAATGTTCAATGGTTACATAGTTAATATTCATTGGATGTATTAGAAATCTAGATATGAGAAAAGCAAAAGCTATTTTGCAAAAGCACTTCCTACATGACACCATATATCTTAAATTTGGGTTGTAATCTTTTGATACCCTCCCAGTTTACTGATGTTCCAATAGACTTACTGAATTTCTAGATTCATGTCTTGAGCTTTGTCAGTAAGAGTGATAATCATGTGATACTTTAGTTCAAAATTGTATCACTACACATTGTATATAAAATGACTTTGAGTCTGCATGGGGATTTCACTGTTCATTTCAGCATGAAAGTTTATTGATCTAAACAGACATTCTAAAAATTGGTTTATGATTTGTGCTATCATGCGTTTTTGTGCTAGAGAGCAGCCATTGGTATGTAGAATATAACTTCTGTTAATGCTCACAGTCTATGACATTTCACAGAATAATGGTAGATAATGCAAGGCCAGTGCACATGGTTCTTTTAATAACTTCATTCTTGGCAGTGACAGATTGAATGAAGCAGCTTTTTACACAACATGCTTCATTCCATTTTTAAAGAAGACTATCGTACAATATGTTATTGACTTTAATTCTACCTCCTACTGTCATTAAGTAATTTTCATGGCTTGAGGAACCCAGAACCTCTTAAATCTCATTCTCTTCATTTCCGCTACCAACAACCTACCTTAAAGCACCATTACCTGAACCATTGCAACTGCATCAACTCTTGTGCTGAGTCCATTGTATCTCAACATTCAAGCCTGTGCTTTCAAAATTCAAATCTAATACTGTCGCTTTCTGGCCTAAAATCATTCAGTAATTTCCCATTGCTTCCAAATTCTTACATATCCAGCAAATCCCTGCCTGACTGGTTCTCTTTCTCCCATCTTCATCCCGTCCGTTTCTCCTCTCTCTCTTACTTTCTGCCATGAAAGCACATGCCTTGGCTTTGTCATCTCAGTGCCTTTGCACATGCTCTTTACTCTGTCTGCAAAATATTCTTTGACAGTTTATCAGCACTGCTTCAGTAGTTGTCTCATTTTCATGTATGTTGTTTTCAGATTCGGTCTGAGAAGCTTTATCTCACCTAAAAAGACTAGGTTAAAACTTCATGCTGTATACCTTCTCACAGTGTGCAGTTTGGCTTTGTAGCAAGTCACAGATATATTTAATTAATTGTATAATTTATTATAAATTTTTATTAAATTTATATTCATGTTTATACTTAGTAGGTATATCTCCTTTGTTCACCATTGTATTATGAGAACCTGGCATATTTTGAACATGGTGTGTTCTGAGTAATATTTGTTCAGCTAGTACTTATCAAAACTCTATTTCCTACTATATTTGAACTTGATGTTTATGAATACATTATAGGAGAGTAATCTTCAAAATGGTGTTTCAAATTTCAATGGACCTCTCAAAAGAATGTATTTTAAGGAAGTGTTGAAATACTTCTTAATTTTATTTTATCATTTAAAAATTTTGGTGCCTATTTTATATTTTACATAATATGCCAAATAGAGCATTTTAACTATGTAATTTACAGAGATAAATGGAGAGAAATAATATGTACTCACTGTTTTCTTTCTATTTCTTTCTCTTATCATTTCTTCCTTCCTTTATTTATTTTTCCTTCTTTTTTTCTTTCTTTAACCTGATAATACATGATGAAAAAATCTGGAAACGACTGATAGAAGAGCTTGATTTGTGTTTTTACTTAGTAATATTCACCCTCTGTTTAAGAAGCAGAGATGAGCATGACTTTTAAATTATATTTTCTGGCCAAAATTTCTACCCTAGAATTAAAAAATACTCTATTATGATTTCATTAAAAACATTTACCTCATAAGTGAAGGGGAGTGGACAAAACAATAATAATCTTTTGAAATTATGTTATTCTCATTTTTGCTCTTGTGTCTTTTCTAATCTATGCTATCTATATATGCTGTAGCTAGAAATACTTAATATAAGGTGAATAAAAGACCTTTAAAATTAAATGTCAACCTTCCCACCTCAGCTACATTATCAAGAGTTGAGTAAAATAAAATAGAACAAGACATTACTGGCAAATATCCAAATGATATTTGTGTAGTGGTACAAATTTAAATATCACACGTGCCTCCAATCTTTTTAATTGAAATATTCAGCAAAGGTTGCTTTTTGGCTACTGTTTTATTCCTGCGACTGTTTTCTTTCTTTCTAATTTTATAATGGATTCTGCAGGCATTGCCTTTACCGATAGTCATTGCCTCACTATGAAGGTTATTTTACTCTCATTTTGTGGTGTCATTGTGTTTTAAACAACAACAACAATGATCATCTGTAAAGATAATAAATCTTTATTTATTTGCCTGACATCTGTAAATTAGAGTTTGAGAATTTCCTTAAATACAATCAAAGCCAAAAGCTATGTGAAAAAGAAGAGAGAAAAATTATTAAAAAAAAAAACTCTTGAGTGACTCTATTGAAAGAATAAAAGGTCATTTAGTTAAAAAAGCAGTTTCAATCTACCAAGTAATATCTAATTTAAGTATTCTTACCATGGCTTCTAAAAGGGTATTCATTGCTGCCTCCTTTAAGTGTAATGAAAATAATTATAAAATCTTTGTGTTATCTGGAAACTGAGCAAATAAAGTAAATCATTATGTTGAAAAAATTGTCAGGGGTCCCAAAGTCTTACTAGTAGAATTTTACATATTTAAATGAATCAATAAAGTGGAAGAAAATATGTGATAAAATAATTATATTTACTATCTACATATGTGTATGGTTTATGGCAAAAGTTAATGTCACTTTCAAACTTTGTCCTGCTAATGATATTGGTTAAACTATGTTGTATACTATAGGTCACAGTTCAAATCATGTTTTCCATATAACCTGAAGCAGCTATCTTACTATAAAATGGAAATTGTATAAGGAATATCCTAAATTTATACTGTAATAGCACAAAATTATGCATGCAGTATATATAATTTAACAAATTATTAGATAATGATAGTTCTTAGATAGAAATAAAACATTTTGCATTGTGGATATTTGTACTTTCTTATGTCAAAAATGATTTTTTTTTCTTTTTCTAGTCAATTTATTGCAGAATTCCTCCTAAAATATTCATGCAGGAATCATTTCCCCTAGAAACACCTGCCTGTATGAAAACAGCCAATATTTCTTAGAGTTTTTTCCATGCAGTGCTCTATAATACCTTCCTTATCTGACAAGAAAATTACTGCACATCACCTATGTATCTTATTATTCATCAGAAAGACAAGGAATAGATTATGTTTCCTAGGATTGCTAAGGCATTTTTTTGTGAAAATATAGAAAAGTTAAAGTTTATTATAGAAAACTTAAAAGTTAAAAAGTACACTCCAAGAAGGTAGAGTGAGCTGACCCAGGAGTGGGAGTCCTGCTAAGGGAATTTGATGAAGGCTAGTGAAAATGTATTTTGCAACTGTATTTTCTCTTTTTCAGTTTAGATGTTTCATATAACTATGTGATTTGGAGTTATACAAACCTTCCCAGTGTTGCCTGATGTATAGGTTGGAAGTGTTTATTAGAAAAATGGGAAATATAATTAGTGAATATGCAATGTACATGAAAGAGTGATTATTTGTAGCCATTTAAGAAATCAAATTGATTGTGTCCATGGTATAAATCACTATAAGTTATAAAAAGAAATACATAACATTTCAACCTCTTGGTAAAATTTCTTTGAAGTCATTGTGACATATAATTACCTTTGAAATTAGACATATACACTTTATTTTTATTTGAACTCAGATAATTTCAGGAAAATGCTGTTATCAAAAAGTGTCCTATGCCTCCAGCCATTGTATTAGATACTTTATGGACACAAGAATATGAGCAATTATTAAGTCAATGGTGAAAAATTATATTTAATAAAGCATGACCATAATGTGAATCACATATGGATAGTGGCTTACTTCCTGTTACTAAATGTTGCATCCATTCTATTGAAGTCACATGGTAAAATCGAAAGAAGATGGACCCTAGAATTGAAATGCAGATGTGTGTGAATGACCTTAATTCTGGGCCTTAATTTTTTTTTTACATGTAAAATGGGTGTGAGACTTCTGACTTTCCCAGCAAGTGGTAGGGATAGTCTTATGATCATTTCATAAAGTAAAAAAATATGTCATGAACCACAATGCCTAGATAATTCAAAATTGTAAGTTAAAATTAGTTCCTGGCCTTTACATGAGTATGAATAAAAGTAAAAAAAAAAAGTAGCATTTCATAAGGCACATGAAATGTCTGAAAACTGGGTGAAAATAAATCCTATAGCTATAAGTGAGTGCTATCAAAAATTATGAAATGCATAAATACAGGTAATGTTAGTTAAAATTTGGGAAACACAGTGTCCAATTAGTAATTTATTAGGTGTGCAAAATTAACACCATAGACAGAAAAATAATTATCTGAAAGCAAATTGCATACCATGTCTATGTTTCTAAATGTCAGTTCAAACGGAAAACAGAGGGAGAGAAGAAAAGAACATTTACTTTGCTTTCAGCATAGCACCACATGCTTTGGAATGTTTATTGTGGGTAAAATAGGGTCTTCTTAACTGAGTGAATGTGAATTTGTGTTCAAATAGTGCTTGTCAAGTTTTTTTAAGTTTCTTACAAAATTGAAAATAATGATTCATTTTTGCTAACAATAACCTCAAGATGTACTTAATAACTCAAGGTTTTTTGAACCATTCAACTGGTTTGACTAAATTCTGATGAATAGCATACATGTAGTTCCTTTTATCATCAAGAAAATTACTACATTTTATTTTCCAAAAGGTTAAGTCAACTGTATGACTGAAGTTTTTCAAATTTAAAGTTTCGTTATTGATCATTCCCTTCACTATGCAGAATAGAAGCTTTTTAGTTTGATGTAGTCCCATTTATTTATTTTTGCTTTTGTTGCCCTTGGCTTTGGAGGGCATGTCTAAGAAATCATCACCAAAACACATGTCAAGGAGCTTACTGCCTGTTCTAGGAGTTTTTTTTGTTTTGTTTTGTTTTGCTTTTTGTTTTCTTTTTTATGGTTTCGGGTTCTTACATTCAAGTCTCTAATCCATTTTGAGTTAATTTTAGTGTATGGTGTAAGATAGTGGTCCAGTTTCATGCTTTCACATGGAGCTTTCCAGTTTTTCCACCACCATTTATTGAAGAGATTGTCCTTTCCACATTGTATATTCTTGCCTCCTTTGTCATAAATTAATTGGTCACATAGGCGTTGGTTGATTTCTGGGCTCTCTGTTCTGTTCCATTTATTTATGTGTCTATTTTTATGTTAGTACCATGCAGTTTTGATTATTTGCCAGAAGGGAAGGGGGTTGAAGGTGGGAAAAATAATTGAAGAGGGTCATTGGTACGGTGATGGGTAGTAACTAGACTCAATATGGTGATTACTTTGCAGTGTATACAAATACATGTCAAAGTATTAAGTTGTATAGCTGAAATTAATATGTTATATGCCAATTTTACCTCAATAAAGAATTGAAAAAGAGATCATTTAGTATTATATAGGTATAACTAAAGCCTGGTTAATAGAATTTGTAAAGGGAATTGTGTGATCCTAGATTATATCCATGGTTTTCAAGTAATTACTTAAAACACTGGTTCTCAAAATGTGGTTCCTGGACCAGCAGCAATAATCATCTGGGAACTTGTGAGCTCTGCAAATTCTTATTCTCCTGTAGGTGGTTCTAATGCATACAGAAAACTATCCAATTCACATCTGGCACTTCAATGCCATACAGTACTGTTGATAGCAATGAAGCAAAACTTGCACAGTGAGACCCTCTTATCAGAGAAGAGTAATGAGTCTTGTGTGATTGAAGAGCAACAAACCAAGAGTTGAGGAATCATGTTAAGAATCATTGATGTCATTGGAAAATTATTGGATAACTTTCTTCCAAAACTCATTAAATAATGGATAAATTCAGTTGTGGAAGCGTTGAAAGAACTGGCATATTTGACATGGGAACATGTATTTGGCTACAAGCTGAGGAGGGAAATTGTTATTTTCCCATCTATTTCACATTCCTTGCAGAGCAAGGAGCTCTTGGACTTGCTGGTAAACCAAGGCTTGAGGTTGCTTTTATCCTAATAGAGTGGTGGTCTCAAATTCCAGTATACTTAATCATCCCCCAAGTAATTACATCAAATGCATATCCCTGAACCCTTACTCAGAGATTGTGATTTAAGAAGTGCAAGGACCACACTTGCAAAAAAGCACTGTAGATAGTCAGAGGGTTTTACTCAGATGGACTCTTCGAATCAGTATTACTTGTACTGTTGAAAAACATCTAATTAAAAAAATAAATAAGATATATAAACATTCAAATAAAATATTCTCAAGAAAGCTCTTTGTTTTAGAAACCCACACATATGGGGAATTCTTTTATCAGTGTCTAGTATCACCCACTTAATGAACTAAACAGAATTGGTATCTAAAGACTTTTTTATATTGTTAATAACAATGAGTGAATGCTGCTTCCCCCATGGTTTTCTAGTGTTCTGCCTTAGGAAAGAAACACAAAGTTCATACATTTATGGTCTAGTAGCTAGTTACCATAAGTGAAGTCTTTTCTTGACTGATCTGTTTTATTTTTGATTGATGTGATTGCACTTTCTTTATCATTGCCAATGGTGATTACAACGTCACTCTGTTCTTGTACATTTGTTCAAGCAGCTTGGAAGCTGAGGCTACTTCAGTTATCATTTTCAAGCTATGAGAATAAATTGGTACTGAAGAGATACACTGCAAATTTAGAACAGTGATGATATATATTGTGTTTACTAAATGGTTTTGGCATGACTGATGGTAACCAGGAACTTGAGATGTGACTTGGAGCCAAGGGGGAAAATATACTGTGAAGAAAAATGAAATATAGTAAAGTTTTATTTTTAAATACATGTGAATTTTAGGTTAAATTGTATTGTTTATGAAGACATGGCTAATTTATAGCACTTATCAAATGAAACCTTCTGAGCTGTGGTAAGATATAACATATTTACTTGGGGAAGTGACAAACAGTTGATGATTTTATTTAATATTTTTCCGTCGATTAAAATTAAATCTGGTCACATTCTTTTTTGTTGCTTTTTGCTTAAACAACAGAACTTTATTTTTTAGTGTTCTGGGGACTGAAAAGTCCAAGATTAAGGTACAGTTTACTTACTTCCTAATGAGGGCTTTCTTTGTGGCCTGCAGATGGCCACCTTCTCTCTATGTACTCATATGATCTTTCCTCAATGTGTGTGTGTGTGTGTGTGTGTGTGTGTGTGTATGGAGAGGGAGGGAGGGAGAGAGAGAGGGAGACACAGAGAGAGAGAGAGGTCTTCCTCTTCTTATAAAGACACCAATCCTATGGAATTAGGACTCTACACGTCTAACTTCATTTAAACTACTTACAACCTAAAGCTGAGCTGTATCTCCAAATATAATCATATTGAGGCTTAGGGCCTCAACATAAGGCTTTGGAAGGAATATGTTTCATTCCATAGCACATGTACCATGCACGGAGTTTTTAATTTTAATGTAGTTCAATTTATCTATTTTTTTCTGTTACCTGTGCTTTTGATGTCAAGCTGGCTCTCCCATGGGAGTGTTCAAAAGCATATTGGATGAGCCCAGAAAATTTTCAAGGGAGAGAGTACTTTCAGAGACGTGGGTGCACTGTTCTTGGAAATAATGTTGTGGCTGACATTGGTGAAAAAGGAACCAAAGCTGTAGCTGTCACTTTTCTGCACCTATCTGAGATAATGCTTTTTGACTTTACCATCCAATTTGCTAGATCCTTTCTGCTGTTGGTTTTGGAGAAAAGCACCAGGAGCATTCTTTTTCTAGGGAAAATTGTGAATCCAATGAAAGCATAGTTGGAAAAGAGATAGATAAAGTTCTATACTAAGCATAAGGAGGTGTAAAAAAATTTCCAGGGATCTCAGCTTATGTACCAAGTAAAGACCTCATGTTCAAAATTAATATGGGTTGATATATTATGCTTAAAATGTTCTATGATAATTAATTTAAAAAATGATGGGGATACTTTTGTCATAATGACAAGCCACTGATTATTTATAGTTTAAATTAAGGTTTTTTTCCTCCCACTGCCTCATTGCAAAATACAGCACATCATATAAAATATACGTCCAACTGCTTTGGAAAGCCGACCAAATGAGTTATGAGTGGGCTGAGCTTAATCAGTTTATTATTTCTTGAGTTTAGTAGCTACAACTAAAAGCGAAATGCAGTTCAATAATTGAAAATGTCACATATTGCTCCCTGGAGTTTCCCGTGCAGAGGGAGAAATAGAAAAATGATAGTTGCTAGAATTTGGAAACTACATGTGAGCAGCTTTTTAAAATAAGATTCCAGTATATATAGTCCATGTAGAAATGGGAACATTTAAAAAATATTCTTTTTTTTTTCCGGTTGGTTCCCTGAGCAGGGATCGAACCCAGGCTGTGGCGGTGAGAGCACTGAAGCCTAGCCACTACACCACCAGGGAACCACCTAAAAAATATTCTTAAAATAGTATATTGCCTCATATATTGCTTTTCTTTACTTTCACTTAATAGTTCTAAAACTTTAGCCTACATCAGAATTGCTTGGAGGATTGGATATACACTACATGGTGGGCCCCAGGCCTGGAGTTTCTGATTGAGTAGGTCTGGGGTGGAGTCTGATATTTTGCTTTTCTAACTAGTCCCTAGGTGCCCTGCGACCAGCGCGGGGAGAACTGAACTGGAGGGGAAGCGAGCGGGAATTAAAAAAAAAAACACAGACACACACGCAGACATAACAGATAGCAAAGCTAGGACTGGGTGGTTCCCTGTGCTCTGATGCAGACACAGAGACCCTTCAGGTCTGCATCAGGTTTATTTTACATCCCAAGAACAACAGGGGGTGTAACTTCTTAATTGTGAAAAATGTGGCCAACCCCCATCGGTTTTTGTCCTGAGTCAAGAACTTTACAATTCCTCAGCCTCCCAGGCCACGTTGCTTTCCTCCTTCCCTTTAGCCAGCCAGAAATCACATCCTGAGCAGTGTCCTTGTTCACCGAGTTCTGGGCAGTCTTGCATGACCCTTGAACTTTGGATTCCAAGTACATAGATAGTCTTACTAAACCTGTTTTCTCAATGGACATGGCTTCTGGCTCAAAGGCCGCCTGCACCTAGGTGATGCCGCTGCCGGTCCAGGGACCACACTTTGGGAACCACTATCCTACTCCATCATAAGCACATCTGAAACCTTAAAAAAAAAGCTTCAAAGTGATTCCTCAATTGTTATAAATGTATTTATTATTAATTCTTCCCTTTAATTATTTGAAATGAAAAATCTTGAACTTTGATGGGAATTATTGAAAAAGGAAGCTTGGGGTCATTTGTTATTTTTATCTTCTCTGGCAATTGAACTAAGTGAAGGATCCATGCTTAAAATCTGATGATCATAGGTGGGCTTGCAAACAAAGACACTACAGTTCTGTTTGCGGTGAATTGCCTTTTGGGATGACATGGATGTTAGTTTAAAAACATGCACACTTTCTGCTGTCTTGTGTTTTTTCCCACTCTATCAAAGTCATCAATGCTTTTGGCCAATGTATACCTTCAAATGTCTATCAGTGACAAGGAGAAGGAGGCTGGACAGTGATTCAAATGATGGTGAAAACCAGAAAGCATTTCATTTCGGGACTCCATAATGACTCACCATTTTGTTCTTGGGGTTTGAGAATAATGATCTTGATAGTTTCTCACTCATCAATCTTTTCAGCATCTTTATTCTCTTTACAATTAAATTGAAGGCTGGCACTAGAGGAAGTGGGACTCTGTCAAGTAGTGTGCCTCTCTCCTGTCCTGAAAAGAGAGATGACTGTATAACAGGCCTCTCCAACCTGTGGCCCAGCACAGCTTTGAATGTGGCCCAACACAAATTCTTAAAAATTATGAGATTATTTTTACCTTTTTTTTAAGCTCATCACCTATTGTTAGTGTGAGTGTATTTTACGTGTGGCCCAAGACAATTCTTGTTCCACTGTGGTCCAGGGAAGCCGAAAGGTTGAATACCACTGCTGTATTGTTAACTGAGCTGAATTCTGTTTCAGTGGAGAAAAAAAGAGAAGCCATTCTGCTGATTGGAGAACATTCCACGATGCATGGTGCATTGCTGACTATGGGGCTGGGGGTGCCTTTCTCTTTTCTTCTGAAAGAACAAAATGATTTTGCTGTAAATCACTTGTTGACTGACTCATTTTGAAGGATGTATTGAATTATGTGATCATTTCAGGACATTCAGAATTACAATAGATACTCATAAACTATCTTCCTCACTAAAGTTACTCCATTCCCAAACACTCTAGTACTGTTTCCAGTTGAATAGGTTTATTTTGTTTACTACACAGTGTTCACAAAATGCTTCGGTTGTTTTCCAAAGCAGAAGTGCCCGATTTCATTTGAAATATACTTATTTTTTAAAATAAGATAGTAGTCACTGTTTACACATATAAATATGTTTGCACAAAATGGGACATTTAAAATAAAAGTATTGCATTCTTTAAATGAATTAAGGTTGTTAAAAAGATCATCTTCTCCAGAAAGTTTGTGTTTATATTTTGTGTGTTCTGGGTTAGTTAGTGGGGTAGTTCCAATAATGATCCCTTAGAGAAGTCTGAGTTCCCAGAACATAAACATGGCCAAAGTGGGTTTGCAAATGTGATCAAGTGAAGGATTTGAGATGGAGAGACTGTCCTGGATTATCTGGGAGGACCTAATATTATTACAAGGGTGCTTATTAGAGTGAGGCAGAGGAGTCTGAGACAGAGGCAGAGAATCAAATTGGTTAACTGAATGCATGCTGAATTTGAATGGGATCTGTTGTGACTTCCCTTCCCCCTTTTCAAGATCTTAAAATATGAATGGAATTCTCTTATTAGCTTACAGTAGAGTCCTTATTAGGTTGTAGAAAAGAAGAATTATGTTTCTACCTCATTGCAGACTAGAAAAGTGCTGCTCCAAGTTTAGCTTGTACCACAGTTGCCTGGAGGGCTTGCTCAAGCAAGAACTTCTGATTCAGAAGGTTGGAGTGGGGTCCAGAAATGTACATTTCTAACAGGGTCCCAGGTGAGGCTCCTGCTACCGATTGGGGGAGTATAGTTTGATAAAGAGTGGACTGTGTAATTCATTCATGAACACTACAGGTCTGAACAAGGTTATATCTTTGAAGGTAATGAAAAAAGTCTCTTTTAGGCTTTTTGATAAAGTTAAAAAACAGTTCTCTCCCCGACACCCCCCTCTCCCTCCTCTCTTCTTCTCTTTAAGATTTTACTAATCTTAGCATTTGAAGCCCTTCATTAAAAGTCTCATTTAATAACCCATGTTGCAATGGGGAACTTCAAATACCATGATGATTGTCAGTGCAATAAGAATTAATGCCTTTAAAAAAATAAATTGAGCAGCAAAGGGTAATTTTTTTTTATATGAAACACCTCTGAAAATCTGCAGATATACTTAAAATTTATTTTTAAATATTTTAATCCTCTTGCATCCCCTTGAGATAGGTAAGATTTAAGTATAATTTATTCTTCTTTTTCAAGAAGAGATTAAGTTGTTTTTTTGTTTTTAAGGGAGCAATGGGACCTCAATTAGGCTGTTCTTCCTGTTTCCAAATTGTGTGCTTTTATCAGTAGATTTACATTGAGATATATATATATATATATATATATATTTGCTTTCTGATATTTTGCTATATTACTTAGAATTTAAATGTTATAGTGGAGTCTTAGATTCCTTTGTCTTTGTGTGTATGTGTATATATGTGCAGGTGAACAGGTGCACAAATATACTCAAGTCTATCTGTCTATATAGGTATACCTCATAGATATTGTGTGCTCGTTTCCAGACCACTGCAATACAGAGTGTCACAACAAAGCGAGTCCTCATCTTTTTGCTGGTGGAAGATCATGCCTTCAATTTGTAAAAGAACACAACATGTGTGAAATGCAATAAAGTGAAGCACAATAAAAATGAGGTGTGCCCATATGAGAAATTGTGTCTATGAAGCAAAAGGGAGTTTTAACTCATGGAAAATGCATCCATGTTTTCATTGCTTTTCTTTCTTTGGATATATGCTATTACTTAAAAAACAAACAAACAAAAAAACCAACCCTCTACTATAGTTCCACTGTGTCAGCTATTTAAAATTCCACAGAAAGGGTTACATGGTGATTAAATACATAGGTTCTAGAGACAATCACTTCTACATTCAAGGGATGGCTTTGTCACTTGCTAAGGTGTGAACTGAAGGCTGATTAACCTCTTTTAGTCTCAATTTCCACATCTGTAGTGAAGACAGTAATAGTCTCATCCTAGGATTCTAATGGGGAGTAAATGATGTAACACCTGTAAGACTCTTAACACACTGTGTTTTCATAACAACTACTCATTACAGTCTCAGTAATTTAGTACTGAGCTCTCACTACTTGTATTTGTAAAATAGCACCATTGTGTTTCCATAGAGCTCTAAATGAATCACAACAGTGTGCTTCAGAATCTTAACCTATTAATATTCATATGTTAAGGGTCTAGATATACTATTAATTCTGAACATAGAGGTAGATTGTAAACTCCTAACTCTTCATTTTGAAAGGTAATTCCTCTACGTGTACTTAGAACACATTGGTCATTTCAGCCAAAGGTCACTGAGGGGGCTCACTTTAGAACTATGTAGCATTCATTGACTCATTCAACCAAGGAATAATTATAAAATGCCTGCTATGTACTATACACTCAGCTGTGAACCAAATAGATGAAAAATTCTGCCCCTGTGACAGTAATACTATAGTAAATTGATTGCTTTCAAAAGTGCACGAGATATTTAAGATTATCATGCTAAGACAAATAAGTCAGACAGAAAAAGTTGAGAATGATATGATTTTACTAGGCTGACCAGATGTGCCATTTTTAAGTGGGACAGAAAACAACAGTACTATCCCATTTCAAATGTTATGTCTGGTCAGCCTAGTCTCACTGGGCTAAATTCAAGGTGTCAGAAGGCTGACTGTATGTACTGTTTGAAATGGGACAGTACTGCTGTTTTCTGTCCCTTTTAAAATGGTACATCTGGTCAGCCTAGATTTCACTCACATCTGGGATATAAAACTGAAAGCAACAAATGAACAAGCCAAACAAACAAACAAAATCATAGACACAGACAACAGTGGTTACCAAAGAATAAGGGGGAGTGGTAGAAGCGGGTAAAGTGGGTCAAATATATGGTGATGGAAGGAGACCTGACTCTGGGTGGTGAACACACAGAGCAATATAAAGATGGGTTATTATAAAATTGTACCCTTGAAACCTATATAATTTTACTAACAAATGTTACCCCAATAAATTTAATTTAAAAATTTGGTAAGGTTTAATTTATAGCTGTTTTTGAACAATAGCATGCTTTCCTCACTCACAATGTATCTTCTAAGACATAGCATACTCATATATCTGGAAATTTACTTTAGATGTTTTCCTGGGGTTTTTTTCTTTCTTTGATCATTTGATAATACAATTTCTTAAAATTAAAAAAGTGCATCAAAAAGAAAAAAAAAGAGCTGAAAAAAAGTGCATCAAATAAAGAATACCAGATATGTTTATATAACCGATAAATGTCACCTTTAATCCCTCTCTTGAATTTTGACAAAATGCTCTTTTTAAAATTCTCATAATGTAAGGCAGGTGCAACTGAAGATAATTTGCATTCATTTTTACAATTTAGGCTTTCCACCATTTGTAATAAATTAGCTATGTCATTTTTGAAATCTAACATCTCAAACACCTTAAATGACAGATTTTGAACGTTAACTGGTGTCGTAGACATCAGCCATTATTGTGCCAGCATCCATCACCCTCCTATAATAATACCCAGATTTTCCTCCTGGAATCCACCTGGGCCCCCACATCAATTTATTTGTATCAGGTGTGGCTAGATTTGGGGATTGGGCATGGAGCACCTGACTTTGGCCCAGGACACTCTATACAGTCATTTCCCTAGCCTTGCTAATGAATTTGGTGATGACTATGTGCCTTAAACCAGCGAATGAGGATCAGTGAAATTTACATCCCTACTTTTGTCTGAGTGAGAGGAAACCCAGCTGAATTTGAAACTGTGGAACCATGAAGCTAGAGATGCCTCTGTTTGTAGGAAGTGAGAATGAAGTCAGTTACAACAGAACACAGAGTGCAGCAAAGGAACGCAGAGGGAGGCCAGGCCCAGAAATATTATGGAAAAACTGAATCTGGCACCTGACTTTACACCTCTACTTTAAGCTAAACCCATCCCTGGGCTTTTCCATTATGTAATAACATCCAGAGGAGAAAGTTCTGTATTGTTGGGTAGGTTTGCACACAGGTGGGTGTCCTGGTGACTCCAATACCGAAGTGGGAGAGGCAAGGTGATGTGATTTTCTAAAATGGTGGAAAAGCCTTTGTAAAACTGCAAGGAAAATCTTCCTTCGAATTGCATGCACATCATTGAATTGCAAGAAAAATCAATATATAATGAAACCTTGAAAAATGTTTTGCATGTTCATATTAAATGAGATGGGTTCTGATTTATGTCATTATAAACAATTTTGTCACCTATGTAAAATGTCTAAAGGAGCATCCTAAGTCATTATGGAAGGAGTGGTACAGTGCTTTGATAGTTGTCAATGGCCTACATATTACAGAACTTTGACTTATGTGCCCTATGCTAGGCACAATAGTGGTCCCCCAAAGATTTCCATCTTCTGATCCCCAGAGCATGTGAATATACCACCATATAAGGCAAAAAAAAAGGACTTTGCCGATATGATTACATTAAGGATCTTGAAGTCTGTGTAAATTATCCTGGGTTATCAGAGTGGGCTCAGTGTAATGTACAAGGGTCCCTACTAGAGGGAGGCAGGAGAGTCACTGTCAGAGAAGACAGGATGGAAGGAGAGGATGAAGTGATGCAGGGCCATGAGGAAGGAAGGGGATGCAGACAGCCTCTAGAAGGTGGAGAATGAAATGGACTCTCCCCTACAGCCTCCAGAAGGAAATGCAGCCCTGCATGCCTATTTACAATTTTTGATCTCCAGAACTATAAGATATTAAATTCATGCTGTTATAAGCCACTGAGTTTGTGATTCTTTCTTATAGCAGCAATAGAAGATGAATACATGTTCTACCCATTAAATGTCAGTATTGCCTTCCAATAGACATTGACAACAAAAAAGGAAATAAAGTGTTTCTGAAGTATCCACTGTGGAGTTATAATTCTCTGCTCCTTTTCTATGCCTCCAGCTGCTGCATCAGTTTACCCTGGTCATATCCTTTCTGGGCCAATATTAACTTCTAGTATTTTCCCTCTCTATGAGTTTTTATACCTCCAAACCAGCCTCCCCACTCTGGATTACCAGAATACTTTCTCTCAAATCTAAATCTGATTCCCTTATTCCTCTGCCTAGGCATCCTCATGGCATCCAAAATTTCTATGCAATAAAATGCAAGCATAATAATTTGGTTGATGAAGCCCTCAGCGATCTAGTTCTTGAGTATCTTTCCAGCCATCACTTTTGTCACACTTTTATCTCTTTCCACACCCTGTCGTCTAATCTGTCATCCCCAGGACATGCCAGACTGTTTCCCTACTACTGTCTAAGATATATTCCTTCCTTCTCCTTACCACCAGTTCATTTGAAAAATCACTTTTTCCTGTTTTGAAGCTCAGATTGTTTTCAACACTTAAGCTCAATGAAACTCTGTTATCCCTTTAGTTATAACTGACCATGTTCTTCAGGTACCCAATTTACCCTTATACAGTTCTAATATAAAATATACACCACCACTTTGACTTATTTGCACTTGTAGTTCCTGTTTCTAGACCACAAGTGCCTACGCAGGAGGAATGGTGTTTTACTAGTCTTTGTATTTGCAGCAACTAATACGTTATCTCAGAGATTAGTAGGTACCTGTTTGACGAATAGATTAAATTCACCAATGCTCATCTGAACCCAGATGATGACATTTGCTGAACATCATACCTTGATTTAAGCTTTGACAAATGATATTTAAATTTTTATTAGACCGAGGCTTGTTTTCTGCAAGGCATCACTTATCAGACCCATGTAAAATGACATTGAGCCATGTGAGTTACAAGTCTTCCTACGGAATGTGATACCATTCTTTTTTTTTTTTTAAGTTTCTTGATGAACACTTTGTGAAAATGCAAATAAAGTAATGTTCTCATGTTAAAATGAATTTACATAGCTCACTTCTTATTACTATGCTGGACTTGTCATAGAAGAACATTTTGTTAGTCTATATAAGATATATTACGTTGTTCGTAAAGTCATGATGGTTTTTATTATTCCATAAAGGTCTAATGAAGTGTTCTTTGGGTTAATTGTACATTGTTAAAAAACCTTCTAGCTTTATCACTTTTCAAGATACATTTTACAGGATCATGGGTAATTTGTGATTTTAAAAATTATATTTTTACTTGTCAATGCAATAAGAAAAGCTTTTTGTCAAGTGACTCACTAAGTCAAAGTTTGAATTTATCATTCATACAATTATAGAATACTTAATGGACTGGAAACTTTCTTTTTAAATAAGCATGGTGATAAATTTTGAATGATGTCTGTATTCTTTGATTTTGTTCTACCACAGAGGAACTTAATGGCATGGGCTCTCAAACTGACTTTATCCCTAACCTGCTTTGTGACTTTGGGGTAAATTACTTACCCATGTTAATCACCCCTTTCTTTAACTCTAAAATGGGAATGATAATATTGGTAATTTCAGAGGATTGTTGTGAATATCAAATGAAAGTGCAGCTAAAGCACTTAGCACAATGCCTAGCTCAAAATAAATTCTCAATAAAGACTAGTTGTGAGCATCAGTATTAGTTCTGGACCCCTGCTGCTTTATAATATAATGTCCTTTACTTAGGAAGCATTCTATGAATACTGCTGATCCATTGCTACTTTTGGTCATAAAACATAATTAAACTACAAACCTTGATCCCAACATGATTTACAATGTAACAGAGGGAGGTATGACAAATCTACAACTAATTATAAGGAAGAATATGGTTAAATGCCAAAGAAGGTAACACACGTGACAAGCGTATGAAGAAAGGAGAAATGACATTCATCAGTTGTCTTGGATAGCAAAGTGATTGTTGTATGAAAATGCTCCTGTTGTATTTAAGAACTGGTCTAATTTTGACAAAGGCAATAAAGGGGTATACCAGGTATGGAGCAGAAAATGACTAAAAAGAGGGAGGATGGGGATGTTTAAATAAAATAAATAGTTTTAGTTTTAGTCTTGATCACCCTTCTGTTAGTTTTAGCATTTTGCTGTCCATGTCACTTTAAAAACTCAATGTTAAGAGATTTTTTCATAACAGTCTACAGTAAACTTAGAATTTATTTTCATGTTGACATGTGGAAATTTTTGTTTTCATTTACAAAAATTCATGGAACTTACAAAATATAATGATGCTATAAAAATGAATGATTATCGTATCCATTGTTTAAATAGCTAGGTACCGTCAGCAGAGTTTAAAGTACACATAAAAAATACTGGAACAAAAAATGATGTCATTGGCCTCATAAGGCTTTTTGTGACCAACTTGGACAGAATGGTGGGCCAGGATGCTTGATTTTGCAGAAATCAAATATTAGTATGCCAGAAAGCAGTTTGATACCATAAATATAATCTCTTAGTCCAGTCTGTGACTAAGGCTAGGAACTCTGCAATAGTAAAAATATTAAATATCTTTGGTTGGAAAACCCTGGGCAAAAACAAAACAAAGCAAAACAAAACAAAAGCCTTTTGCAGAGGCAGTCTAACAAAAAGGAAAGAAAGAGAAAATGCAGATTCCCCCTGCTGTCCCAAAGTAGAGCATTCTTATGAAACATTTTGTAAGCTGTACAGGCACATCCAATCTGCAGCCCAGGATGGCTTTCAGTGCTGCCCAACACAAATTCTTAAAACATGAGGGTTTTTTTGCAGCCTTTTTTTGTTTTGTTTTTAAGTTCATCAGCTATCATTAGTGTTAGTGTGTTTTATGTGTGGCCCAAGCTGATTCTCTTTCCAGTGTGGCCCAGGGAAGCCAAAAGGTTGGACGCTGCTGGAAGCAAAGAAGCCATTCCCATTCATTTATATGGAGAAATTTTGAGCATTCCCAGAACCTCAAAATCACCTACCAAGTCATATCAAATATGCGTAATTTATACTTAGTGTAAAACACGAGCTCTCTTAGGCTTTTCCGATAGCTTAGGACACATCTTGCAAATGGATTCACAAAACAAATTGAGATAAAGTGCAGATGCTCATAGACACAGTTCAAAGCTATGGCAGCTTGCTGAGAAGATGCTGAGTATAGTTCCCGGGGAAGGACCTTGGTAGGGTCACACTTGCTGCTCGGGGTGTACACTACTACCTCAGTAGCAGCTTGCTGCCAAACAAACACCGAATGTTATTTTTGCTTTTCTAGTGTAGGTCTTCAGTAAAAGCAAAGTGTAATGCAAACTTTCCCAAAGATGAGGGTTGCCTGTATAAGAAAGAGAAGGAGGAAAGACAGCTGTGTTTGTAATTCTGTTCCTATAGCTGTGGTATTACATTATCATGGTTCCCTGAAAATGAAATTCCTCTCCACGCTGACATATATTAATAAGATATAATATCATTTCTTTAATATATATTCCTGTTACTATTACTGATTACAATGATATTTACTGATAGATGAGTATATGAACAATAAGGTGTTAGATATGTTGCACATGTGATCTACCCTGCCATGTAGGTTTTAGAAAATATATCCATTTCATAAGTAAGGAAGTTGAGACAAGTAAATGACAGAATCAGAAATTGAAGCTTGCTCTGTATGGCAACAAAACATTTAGCCATTCTATTATTCTAGACTGCAGGGTCTAGCATGGTGCTTGGCTTATAAATTGAGGAGTGAATAAATAAATGTTCTCTGAAAATGTTAACTCATCTTCAGAACCTTTTTCTAAAAATTGTGACAAATTGCAACCAGGCTGAGAGTTGACCTTATTTGCAAGTTAACAAGGTAGCCTACCACAGGTTTATGATTACTGGCAGAAGGCTCAGACTCCAAGGTCAGAGACTTACTACTCATGGCAGTTCTCCAAGCCCCAGTTCCCTCAGTGCAGCATGAAGAAGGCCAGGTGACACCTGTTTGCGCAGTGAGTTGCATTACAGGAGAGGAACCCTGTGTTAAGGGAAACCAAATCATTTATACTGGACAGTAAGGATTCCTGCCCATGCCCTGGAGGGAGACACTGTTTTTATCTCCCAAGGTTAATTTCTATACAAACAACTTTAAAAAGATAGTTTGAGACAAAGTGCCTTTGCTCACAAGATTTATGGAAATGTGAGTGAGTCATGAAAGGTGGTCTTCTAACACCTTCATTTGCATAAATGCATTCTTAAGAACATGATCCTGATCCATCCTGTCTTCACTCCTAATTCTTCTATCCTCAAAGCTTTTGGCTTAGATGCCAGTTTGCTTCTTTAAGGGCAACTCTACCTGCAATACAGGCATACTGATATTTACCAGCTTGCAATTGGAAAGAAATCATATATGTACTGGGCACAAGGGAACATGGCTATTTCTGAAAAGGTGGTATACACTGCTTCTAGAACTCCGCTCTCAGGTGCAGTGCTAACAGGAAGAACCCATTAAGCGCAGTTCCCATACGTATTACGCTCATTGTAAATGCGAAGTAATTGCTAAATAAGGGGTAGGTCATTCAACTCCTATTGAAACTACCAGTAGAGCTACTTTTCTAGGAGCTGCGATGTTTACAGACTCAGTGCATGTGGTTGGGATCATTCTTCTTCCAGAATTTCCTCTGCGTCTTCACAATAAATTTCCATTCCTTTAAGCAATCTCTACATGTCTCTCTCTTTGTGACTCTGAGGAATTTGACTGGCAGGATTGCAATATATTTATCTTCCTAATTTTAAAAGCATTTAATTACCAATAATTACCACCAGTGTGATTTTTTCCCCTCGTGCACATTAAAAAATTTGAAGCCTATTTTCTGTAATAATTTAAGTCAATCTGGAGGGACAGAGAGTAATTAATTATCTGTAATGTCTCAAACCAGAAATGCTGAAATTATTTTAGGTGAAATGGAAATCTAGTATAGAACAAAACTGAAATAGATAGGATAGTGTGAGAGAGAGGGGTGCAGCAAAATTAAAATTTTCTTAAAAATGAAAAGAGCTATTTAGTACTATAAGTGGGTTAAAAGATACACTATTTGAATCAGTATTTGAGTTCATGTTTCCTAAGGCACTTTTTCCCCTCTGAAACTTAAGAGTTTTTATTGCTTGTGAGATGTTATTACTGTAATGAGTTTAATATAAAACTATGAGCCACAAGAAGGGAGCAATTGGGAAACTGTGGAGTTTATTTTCCACTTTGATCCTTTTCAAGATTAATTGGGTTTAGATGATCTGGGTTTTTTATTTGTCAGATAAGTCTACCTCTTGGGGAATTCCTTTACAAAATTCCTTTTTTGGAATGAATGAAGACAAAGCAAAATATAAGATGTTCATGTACATTTTCCAAAGTGCATTCATGTAAAGGGCATGGCTCTTGGAGTGAACCACACTTAAATTTGATAAGCTCTGCCTGTATTACCTACATCAGGCCCGTGCAACGTGTGGCCCAGGATGGCTTTGAATGTGGCCCAACACAAATTCTTAAAACATTTTTAGATTTTTTTTGTGACTTTTTTTTTAGCTCATCAGCTATCATTAGTGTGAGTGTGTATTATGTGTGGCCCAAGACACACACCATTGTGGCCCAGGGAAGCCAAAAGTTGGAATACCACTGACCTATATGATATATATTTGTGTTTGCACTGATTGAAGAAGGTTAAATGTATTTGGCCTCCTTGTTTATATGTATATCTAATTATGGTATACATTAACTATTAAGATAATGATTTAATAATTATAAAGTTTAAATAAACAAGCACTACTTGTATAACGCAATCATAAATCAACCTTACCTCCTACTTTTATTATAAGAGTATTGGGCTACTGTTCCTCAGATTCTCCATGAAATTGAGTTCATATCCTGTGATCTTTTAGGTCACCTCCAGAAGATAGAATGTCCTCCACTCAGTAATTACTATGCCCATTAATAACCAAAATTTCAAACTTATCTTAAAGTCGTGGCTTCCTTCTTCATCTATTCCCCACCCATCCCATGTGGACCAGTGGCAAGCTGGAAGGTGTGGTTTGGTTTCTTCCTTCTTTCTCTGCCCTGCATTTTATACTCTTTCATTTGAGATTTTGGCAGAAAACATGGTACATAGCCTTTCAAGTAAAAGAACCCACTTTTTCCCATACATGTCTCATGAATCTAGAAAAAATAGTTTCATTCCAGAAAGGTAAGCCAATTAAAATATAGACAGACTACTTCTATAAATATAGTGCATTAAAAGTTAAAGAAGTTTTGAGGTCAGTGCAACTATACTGGTGTACGATGAGAAAGTTACTTAGTGATGATGGAATAAAACAGCCAGTATCTTGATTGCAGCAGTGGTAACATGAAACTATGTATGTAATAAGATTGTGAAGGTTTATAAGTATACACACAAATGAGTGTATATAGAAACTGGCAAAACCTGAGTAAAGTCTATAGATTACCAATGTCAATTTCTAGGTTTTGATAATACATTGGAATTATAGGTATTAGATGTTACCAATAGGAGGAAACTAGGTGAAGGGTACATGAGACATCTCTATTATTTTTGGAAGTTCTTGTGAATCTATAATTATTTTAAAATAATAACTTTTAGAAAGCATAACCTCTTGAGTGTTTTAGAGTCTTCTGCACTTAACCAAAGTTATAGTTTTTATTTCTCTTAAGAGATGCTACTAATTTTGTACAATAGGATTGCTTAAAATTAAATAACGAACACAGATATTAGATACAAAATTAATGTCAAATACATATACTAAAATAAATTGAAGGAGCACTTTTTAAAGAAAATAACTGAATTGTAATATTATGAATTGAATTATGAAAGAGAAATATTACTATATACAAATTCAAAAAACTTCACTATAATCATTTAGAATAAAATAAATCTGGCTGGGTAAGTGCTTATTTCATGAACGACATAACTTATGTTCATGTCAATGTTAGGAAAGTCCAATGTTTCTCTTTTTATGGACTGCAGGGTTTTATAATCATTAACACAAGAGAATTTCTACAATTGATTAAAAGCTCAGTTCCATATTTCAGGAATATCTAAAGAAAATAGGACCTTGAGATCCTAATTTATTTATAAATATCTAATGAGTACCTACTGTGTGTCAGGCTCTGTTACAGATGCTGGTGGAATAGCAGCATGTAGGAGGAAAAATCACACATCCTTAAAGAATTTGTTTTCTATTCTTGGGAGATAGAAACACAAATATATATGCTTCAAATAAAAATATCTGAAGTAAGGATATTTGAGCTATAAAATTTTGCTTAAAAGGCATTAGTGCTTAATAAGGAAGAATAATTACTTGTATATAAAATTTTACTACTCATTTAATATTAGAGTCCAAAAATGGAATATTGCCGTTATATTCAGTATTTAGAGAATTTCAAGTGTAGAATCTGTGTATATTTTAAATTTCCAAATGCCTCACTTTTGTACCAGAGGAAATTTTTCCTATGCGAGGGCTGTCTGAAAAATATCCAGCCATAAATGCTTCTGTTTTTCATATTGCATGGTTGGATACTTTCTAGACAGTCCCCATATATCATTTGAATGCTACATAATTGATCTTTTTGATCATTACTTCTATAGAAATGGGCCAACCAGCATTGGAAATCAAGTCACCCAGTCATCTCAGTTTATAGGCAAGAAAGCTGATTTATAGTTCAATTCCTCTAACCTGTATAATCAATAAGTAGCCAAGATGAATCTTAGGTCTGTTACTTTGATTCCAAATCCAAAGCACTTTCACCCTGGTAACAATTATCTCAATACCTTTTGAAATAGTTCTAGCATGGCACTCTCAACATCATTCTCCCAGAGTTCTATTCATATATGCTTTCCACAAAAATTTATTGAGCACCTTCTACCTATAAGGCATGGTTCCCAGGTGCTGGGGGCAAGGCCAGAGATACAGTGAAGATTCAGACCTGGGTTTTGACCTTAACCCTAGGCTGTTAAAGTCCAGATAAGGCATGCACACAATGATTATAGTAGAAGATAGAAAGTAGTCAGTGCCATCAAGAAGGCATAGAGGAAGTGCTATAGAAGACCACAGAAGGACCAATGATATCCATTCACAGAGGCCCAGGAAGGTTTCCCAAAGAAAGTGGCTTTTGTTTTAGGCATTGAGTTGAGAGAATTATGGCAGTTGGAACCAAGGCTGAACTTGAGTTAAACTTTTATGCTTGGAATGTAGGAAGTACATCAATATTGTCAAGTAGTTTGTGCATTTAACTAGTTTCCAAGTCTGAATCCCAGAACCTCCACATTCCTCTATAAATTCATACTTTGAACTAATGCATCAGATTATTAAATCTCCTGCATGGTAATATGGCTAACCAAGTTTTCTTTAGTAAAATTTGACAATGCTATACCCTCATCAAAATAACATGAAGCTGACCAAATGTCCAGATTTATTTTTTTGCCATCACCAAGATGATCTCAAGAAATTATGAGATTAATAGATATTAATTATCTTCAAAAGTACTTAAATTCCCATCCCATATGATTTTTTTGTATACAAATAATCAGTAACAGACTTATTTTGCACTTTAAATATTACTAAGGGCTAAGTAAGGTGGAAGAACTAATAATTAATGTTCTTGCTCCTTTTGAGTGAGTTACTCAGAGAAGATTTCTCCTTAGCAATAAATAGTCTGCAACTGATGTGTGCTAGCTCAGTAATACAATAATATTGCAGTATGTCCTTTGGAAAACTGACTGAAATATAAGTTCAGATGAATCTACATGTAAAGTGATGACATATTTCTGTGTGGCTTTCCTACTTAAAACTGCCTTGGATAATGGATAATGAAAGTAAATGACATATAAACTCAATGAAAAGAAATTCCTAGATTATATTTGACCTTATCCTTATGAATGCTATCGGTTTATGGGTCTGACCATGGGGGAGGTTGGAGGACAGAAAAATCCCTTATCAATTATTAGATGAAGGCTTCTCATTAACCCATGATGATTGTTTTGTCCTTATGACCTGGCATCAGACTCACCCTCCGTAACCTCTCCTCCCATTTTAATGAGAACTCTGCAGGGAACTCCACACTTTCTTGGCTGAGCCATGACTCATTGCTAAAGTCTGGCCAGTTTTCTCCTCAGGGCACCAAATTCCTACTCCTTAAAACACCAGATCATGGTTTATGGAAAGGGTATGACTCCAAAAGGACCAATCATACTGCATCCTGCCTGATTTTCTATCTCATGTATGTTTTCCTAATCATGGAACAGGCTCTTGGATAAGAATGCTGTCTTATTCAAGCCCCACTTCATCTTTCCCCTCTACACATGATTTTAGGATTCTTAGAGGTTAGAACCATATACTGTATTTTGCCGTGTATAATGTGCACCCACATTTTTGACCCAAAGTTTTAGAAAAAATTCTTATGTTCTAATTTTTTCATTCAAATTTTTATTTGTTTATATTTAAGTACTCATTTTTGGTATTATAAAGGAATTTTAGCATTTATTTTTGACATATAATGGTACAAAAATGTGATGTAACAAGTAATTACAAAACACAACAATAGATATGAGGTACAATAAATTTTATGTGTAAAATTTTGTATATGGAAACCACCCCCCAAAACTGATTATCATATTCCAGGGTATTATTTTGCATACAGATATCATTAATGATTTCTAGAGTTACACTTTTATTTTTATTTATTTATTTATTTTTTTAATTCATTTTTATTGTTAGACTTATTGGGGTGACATCTGTTAGCAAGGATGACATAGACTTCAGGCATACAATTCTACAGTGCATTGTCAACTTGTATAATAAGTTCACCACCTAATGTGACTTCTCTTTCCATCACTGTTTCTTCATTTCTTTTTTCTTTGCTTTCAGTTTTATATTCTGCATATGAGTGAAGTCATACAGTTCTTTGTTTTTTCTGTCTGGCTTATTTCACTAAGCATGATGATCTCCAGGTCCATCCATGTTGTTGCAAATGGCAATATTTCATCGTTTCTTACAGCTGAGTAAGATTCCATTGTGTATATGTACCACAGCTTCTTTATCCAGTCATCTGTCGCAGGGCACTTTGGTTGTTTCCATGTTTCGGCCACTGTGAACAGCGCTGCAATGACCATTGGGGTACAGAAGTCTTTGCGGACAAAGGTTTTCAAGACTTTTGAGTAGATCCCCAGAAGGGGGATTGCTGGGTCAAAGGGTAGATCCATTCCCAATTTTCTGAGGAATCTCCGCACTGCCTTCCACAGTGATTGTACCGGTTTGCACTCCCACCAGCAGAGTACCAGAATTCCTTTTTCTCCACATCCTCTCCAGCACTTGTTATTCCTTGTCTTGTTGATAACAGCCATTCTCACAGGTATGAGGTGGTATCTCATTGTGGTTTTGATTTGCATTTCCCTGATAGCTAATGAGGATGAGCATTTTTTCATATGTCTGCTTGCCATTTGTATTTCTTCGTGGGAGAAGTGTCTGTTTAGTTTTTCTGCCCACTTTTTAATTGGGTTGTTTGTTTTTTTGTTGTTAAGTCTTATTAGTTCTTTATATATTTTAGATATTAGACCCTTATCTGATGCGTTATTTGCAAATATTTTCTCCCATTCAGTTGGCTGTCTCTTTGCCCTGTTGATAGTTTCTTTTGCTGTGCAGAAGCTTTTTAGTTTGATATAATCCCATTCATTTATTTGTGCTTTCACTTCCCTTACCTTTGAGGTCAGGTTCATGAAGTCCTCCTTGAGTCCCAGGTCTATAAGTTTAGTACCAATGTTTTCTTCTATACAGTTTATTGTTGCAGGTCTGATATGAAAGTCTTTAATACATTTAAAGTTAAT
This sequence comes from Lyroderma lyra, assembly GCA_004026885.1. NCBI lineage: Eukaryota > Metazoa > Chordata > Mammalia > Chiroptera > Megadermatidae > Lyroderma > Lyroderma lyra. The sequence continues at coordinate 164,392 of PVJL010002076.1, forward strand.
TTTGTATATGGAGAGAGTTCACAGCTCAAGTTCAATCTTTTGCATATGTTTTTCCAGTTTTCCCAGCACCACCTACTAAAGAGGCTGTCTTTTCCCCATTGTATATTTTTTGCTCCTTTATCGAAAATTGTTTGTCCATAAATTTGTGGGTTTATTTCTGGGTTTTCAGTTCTATTCCATTGGTCTATATTTCTGTTCTTCTGCCAGTACCAAGCTGTTTTGACTATTGATGCTTTGTAATATAAATTGAAGTCAGGGAATATAATGCCACCAGCCTTATTCTTTTTATGTAGTATTGCTTTGGCAATTCAAGGTCTTTTATGGTTCCATATAAATTTACTAATTCTTTTATCTATTTCACAAAAGTATGATTGTGGGACTTTGATGGGTATTGCATTAAATCTGTAGATTGCTTTGGGCAGAACGTCCATTTTAACAATGTTAAGTCTTCCTCCATGAACAGGGGATATTTTTCCACCTCTTAAAGTCTGTTTCAATTTCTTTCAAAAGTGTCTTATAGTTTTCTGTGTGTAAGTCTGTCACATTCTTTGTTAAGTTAATTCCCAGGTATTTCATTCTTTTTGTTGTGGTAGCAAAGGGAATTGACTCCCTCATTTCTTTTTCTGTGGATTCCTTGTTTGTATATAGGAATGCTGTTGATTTTTTTACATTGATTTTGTATCCTGCAACTTTAGTATATTCTTTTACTGTTTCTAATAGTTTCCTGGTGGAATCTTTGGAATTTTTTATATAAAGGATCATGTCATCCGCAAATAGTGACAATTTGACCTCTTCTTTCCCAATTTGGATACCTTTGATTCCTTTCTCTTTCCTGATTGCTGTGGCTAGAATTTCCAGTACTATATTAAAGAGCAGTGGTGACAGGGGGCATCCCTGTCTTC
>PVJL010002076.1:165393-217890 GCA_004026885.1 Lyroderma lyra
CAGTATGATGTTAGCCGAGGGCTTGTCATATATGGCCTTTATTATGTTGAGATACTTTCCTTCTATACCTATTTTATTTAGTGTTTTGATCATAAATGGATGCTGTATCTTGTCGAAAGCTTTTTCTGCATCAATTGAAATGACCATATGGTCTTTATCTTTGATTTTGTTTATGTGGTGTATCACATTGATTGATTTTTGTATGTTGAACCATCCTTGTGCTCCTGGGATGAATCCCACTTGATCTTGATGTATGATCTTTTTGATGTATTGTTGTATTCTGTTTGCTAATATTTTGTTTAGAATTTTTGCATCTGTGTTCATCAGAGATATTGGTCTATAGTTTTCTTTCTTTGTGTTGTCTTTGCCAGGCTTTGGTATTAGAGTAATGTTGGCCTCATAGAATGAGTTAGGAAGTATTGCTTCCTCTTCAATTTTTTGGAAGAGTCTGAGGAGGATAGGTGTTAATTATTCTTTGAATGCTTGGTAAAACTCATTGGTGAAACCATCTGGTCCAGGGCTTTTGCCTTTAGGGAGATTATGGATAGTCGTTTTAATCTCTTCACTATCAGTTGGTCTATTTAGATTATCCAGTTCTTCTTGGTTCAATCTAGGTAGGCTATAAGAGTCTAGAAACTTGTCCATTTCTTCTAGGTTGTTAAATTTCGTGGCATAAAGTTCTTCATAATATTTTCTTATAATCCTTTGTATTTCTGTGGTATCAGTGGTAATTTCTCCCCTTTCATTTCTAATTTTGGATATTTGTGTTTTTTCCTTTCGTCCTTTGATTAGTCTCGCCAGGGGTTTGTCAATTTTGTTGACTTTCTCAAAGAACCAGCTCTTCATAATATTAATTTTTTCTTTTGTCTTTCTGTTCTCTAATTGGTTTAGCTCTGCTTTAATTTTTATTATTTCTTTCCTTCTGCTGACTTTGGTTTTTGTCTGCTCTTCTTTTTCTAGTTCTTTAAGATGGGATGTTAAGATGTTTACTTGTGATTTTTCTTGTTTTTTAAGATAGGCCTGTAGTGATATAAATTTCCCACTTACTACCGCTTTTGTTATATCCCAATAACTCTGATACGTTGTATTTTCATTGTCATTAGTTTCTATATATTTTTTAATCTCATCTTTTATTTGTTCTTCTATCCAGTCCCTTTTTAATAAGCTGTTGTTTAATCTCCATGTATATGTGGTTTTTTCTGCTTTCCTTTTACAGTTGATCTCCAATTTCAAAACCTTGTGATCTGAGAATACACTTGTATGATTTCGATCTTCTTGAATTTGCTGAGGCTACTTTTGTGACCCAGCATGTGGTCTATCCTTGAGAATGTTCAATGTGCACTAGAAAAGAAGGAATAGTCTCTTTTTTGCCGGATGAAGTGTCCTGTAAATGTCAATTATGTCCAATTGCTGTAATGTGTCGTTTAGAGCTGTTGTTTCCTTATTTATTTTCTGTTTGGATGATCTGTCCATGGCTGTTAGAGGGGTGTTTAAGTCTCCCACTATGATTGTGTGTTCATCAGTTTCTCCTTTCAAGTCTGTTAGTAGTTTCTTTGTATATTTTGGTGCATCCTGGTTGGGAGCATATATATTAATTAGTGTCAAGTCTTCTTGTTGTATTGTGCCTTTTATCATTATGTAATGTCCATCCTTGTCTTTTACTATCTTTTTTAACCTGAAGTTTATTTCATTAGATATCAGTATGCAACTCCTGCTTTTCTCTGGTTACCATTTGCTTGAAGTATTGTTTCCCATCCTTTCACTCTGAGTCTGTGTTTGTCCTTATGGCTGAGGTGTGTTTCTTGGAGACAGCATATGGATGGGTTCTGTTTTTTAATCCAGTCTGCTACTCTGTGTCTTTTTATTGGTGAGTTCAGTCCATTAACACTTAGAGTGATGATTGATATGTGAGGAATTCCTGTGGCCATTACTTATTTCTTTGTTTGTTTTTGTTTTGTTTTTGTTTCTTTCTTGTTGCCCCAACTTTGTTCCATTTTTCCTGATGTTTTGTTTCAGGTTGAAGAGCCTCCTTCAGTATTTCTTGGAGTGCTGGCCTTGTGCTGGCAAATTCCCTCAGCTTCTTTGTGACTGAGAAGGTCTTTATTCCACCTTCATATCTGAAAGATAATTTTGCTGGATAATTTGTTCTTGGCTGTAAGTTCCTGTCTTTTAAATTTTTGAATATTGGATTCTACTCCCTCCTGGCTTGCAGAGTTTCTACTGAGAAATCTGATGCCAGTCTGATGGGTTTTCATCTAAAGGTTATAGTTCTTTTTTCCCTGGCTGCCTTGAGAATTGTCTTTTTGTCTTTAGTTTTGGACATCTTTAGTACCATGTGTCTTGGAGAAGATCTGTTAGGGTCCAGGTATCTAGGGGACCTGTTTTCTTCTTGAACTTGGGGTTCCAGATCTTTCCATAGGTTTGGAAAGTTCTCATCTACTATTTGTTTGAGTATTTTCTCTGTAGAATGCTCTACCCCTTCTTCTATTCCTATTATTCTGATGTTGTTTTGTCTCATGGAGTCAGATCATTCTTGCAGAGTTCTTTCAATCCTTTTGGTTTTTATATTCCCTCTCTTCCTCTTTCTTAGCTGTTTCCATGTTCTGATCTTCCATATCACTAATACTTTCCTCCATCTGGTTGGCCCTGTTTCCTATGACAGTTATTTCATTTCTCACTTCTTTTATTGTATTATTTATATCTCGCATTTCCATCTCAATCTTCCTTATGTTTTGGATTTCTTTGTTAAATTGTTCCTTTTGTTCATGAAATTCCTTTTTTATGTGATTCATGTCCTTTTTTATGTTGTTTGTGTCAGCCATGGTGCTCTGCCAGTATGTTTTCATTTCTCTCACAGCCTTTAGAATGGCTACTTTAAATTCTCTGTCACTTAATTCAAAAGCTTCTAGGTCCAAGAAGCTGTCTTGATAAATTTTCTGTTCTTTCTAAGGAGTTTTAGTTTTTAAGTAATTCATCCTGTCTGCTGGGTTCTTCCTCTTTGACATGAGGGCGTTATGTTCAGTAGTGCCCAGAAACCCAGATTGGTACTTTTGTGGTGTCTTGCTGTAGGGCAGACACGAGGTGGTACTGGGGGGGCAAGTTTTGGGAGAAATAGGGGTTGTTTATTTCTTGTTTCTGGTCTCCTGCTACGTTTGGAGGCGGTGCACATCTATCATGGTCCCTCCGCTTCCTGTAGTTAGTTAGTTGATTCGGAAGGTTGTAGGAAGGGGGAGAGGCCAACAAAAAGCACACCGGGGAAGCTGCACCTTCTTCCCTATGCTGGGGAAACTGGGTGATGCGGGGCAAGGCTGCTCCTTCTGGCTGGCGCGAATGCTATCAAATCCGCCTTTTTTCCCAGGCCTGCTTCCGTGGCGAAATGTTGGGGCAGAGTCTGTGGGCTCGCAGTGCTTTTAGGACCCAGAGGCGCACGAGCAGGCATGCACACAAGTCTGAAGCTGTGGGTCTGACCCCGCGGTAGGAAGGTAGCTGGCCCGTCCCCACAGCGTGCCGGGTACGGGAGCCCCAACCCCGCCCAGGAGCTGTGCACACCGCGCCGGCAGCCAGTCTACCTCCGCCGCGGGCCAGAACAGGAGCCGCAGCCCCATCTGTGGATGGGCTGTGCGCTGTTGTGCGGCAGCCGGCACGCCCCGGCAGCGGGCGGGGACCAGGAACTGCAGCCCTGTGCAGGAGTCGCGTGCGCCTGCGCTGTGGGTCCCAAGGGAGCCTAGAGCCAAGATGTCGTCTCTGCAGTTCGGAGTCCTCGTTCAGGCCTGCTACCACTCAAGAGTTCCAGAGGCTGGCTTCCAAGGTCTGTCCCCAACTTGCCGCTTCAAATTCCAGCTCCCCAGCCCAGCTCCCCAACGATTCCCGTGTTGCTAGGGCTTCTCCTCTTGTCGCCTCTTGGCTTCTCCCCTCCCATGCACTGCAGTCAGCCGCGATCGGGTCCTGTTGTGATCCGTCTCTGCTCCCTCCCCTCTCTCCCGCTCACCCCTTTCTCTCCAAACCTTAGGTGTTTACTTGTGATGCATGGATGTCTCAGCTGCCGTTTTTTGTCACCTAGGGCCCTCTTTCTTGGCTCCTGGGTGGCAGTTCAATTGTGTTTTCTGGGAGAGGCTTTAGGGACCTCCTCTCCAGTCTCCATCTTGTCCTCCTCCTTCTCCCCTTACAAATTTGGGCAAAAACGTGTACATGGCAAAATGTGGTAAGTTCCCTCAGCTTGTGTCTGTTCAGTCTTGTTAGCCCTTTAGGAAACAGCAAGCATAAATCTATACTTTCAGTAAGTTGTGGTTCTTCAAAATGAGTTTTACCTGAGTGATTTATTTTATTTTGTTAAATGAAGTTAAAAAAGCATTAAGTCAAGTCTGAAGGTTGCCTGGACGTTAACATTTTTGCTTTCTACTTAGAAATGTAGAAATGGTTTCCAAAGAAGCAAACATCTTATTACAACCAGGGCTTGATTCAGAAAAAAAAAAAAGAACTTGAAATTTTTCCATAGTGTGTTACATGTTTCATTGTGTTTGGGAATTTTATCTTTAACTTTCTGGGAGAAAAGAAAAAGGATTAACATATTTGACTTCATGCTGCCCAGCTCCAAACCTCATTGTTAACCCACACTGTAATTAAAACCAAGCCTGATTTTTGTTGAATGCATCACTACCTGGTAGTACAAATGGCTCACCTAAAGCTCTACACTCTCCACCTATGCCTATACTTTATTCTCAGCAACCTTTCTTAGAAGACTGCTGGCCTTCGAAGTGTTCCCTGCATCACATGGCAGGAGAGTGATATTCCAATTTTAAAAATAGCCAATTGAGACCATCAATAAATTTTATTGACTGAGTAACAACAGTTTGTTTTCATTTTTTTTTTAGAGAGATATTTCAGTGCAAATTTTTACAGAAGAATGACTGTTTCTTTTGATCTGTCTGCCTGTCTATAATCATTTTTGATTCCTACATGCCTGGGAGTAGTGCAGATTAGGGGCTAGTTGTCAGATGGCAGTGATGACAACAAGAACTCAGAAGCAAGTTCCAAGGGACCGAGAACCTCAGACCAGAAGACAATGAGACTATCTCATGAGATACCAGTACGGGTAGATGATTTTCTTAATAACTAAATGAAGTGTGCTCCATCTGACACCATTTGAATCCATTATAATTTAGATGCAAGCTGGGGACAGGTGAGATAGTGTCTCAAGTTTAGTTGCCCACTGCACATTGAATTAGTTGTAGAAAAATAAAAGGAAAGTTATGACTTTTGCAAACTTGAATTTGTACTTACTATAATTACTCTGGAGATGGCATGAAGGATGACTAAGAGAAGCTGGAATTAGATAGAAATACTGATAAAGAAGTCCTTAAACATCGCAGGTCAAAAATGGAGAAGGTGAGCTAAACTAAATAGAGAAGTTGGAGGCAGATTCAACATGTTCAGTGACTGTTTGGATGTAAGTAATGTGACAGAAAGAGCAGAGTTTAGAATAATTTGTAGGTTACTGGACTGGTCTAGTTGGATTTTGATGCCCTTGGCTAATGGAAGTAGGAGAATTGGGATAATAATGTGGAATTAAAGAGAAGGAACAAATAACATATTTATTTTGGGGGCATACTGAGGTGACGCTACCTAAAGTACACTCAGGTAGAAAAATCCAGTAGAAAGGAAGTTGAATATAAGGATTTGGAGTTTAGGAGTTAAATCTCCATTGTAGTTACAGATCTGAGAATAGTCTTTGGTGAAACTATGAACACAGAGAACATATGATATGAAGAAGGGACTGAGGAGAGAATTCTACGGTCATAAATCTTAGGGTCTGTAAAATACAAGGGGGTTCTAAGTAAGTGAAGCCAGAGATAAGGAAGGAATAATAATAATAAGAAGAAGAAGAATAAGAAGAAGAAGAAGAAGAAGAAACAAGATTGAAGCAAGAAAAAAATGCCACCATGAAATCCATGGGAAGAGAGTGCTAGAACATACCGAATGGTCAATGGAGGGTAATGATTTGATAGTGCTTGAGGTTCCATTGCATTTTCCCCATGAAATGTTAATAATGCAAGTCCATTGAGCTGTAAGATCAATCTAACAAAAATGGATATTTAACACATTTCTTTTGTTTCAAATAGATTAGATAAGTGAAATGGATAATCAAATGACATTATGAGTATTAATATTTATGTCTTTAATGGTAAAGAATTTAAGGATTTTAGAATTGAGACATCATGGACAACACATTTGTTTATTGTATCAGAAGGTATAAAGCAGACATTTTAAAAAGTTAAAATACATATTTTTTGTAAATATTCATTAGAGGTCAAAGAATTATAATAGGTCATGGAAATTTTACTACATGCATTAAACACAAATTCATTGCAGGAATATTGCTTTTATTATATTTAGTCTTTCTGGAAGTAAATAATAGTATCCAAAACATGAGGGTATATTTCCCTGAGATAAAAATAGTCTTATTAATCAGTGTCACCCCAGTATGTCTAACAATCCCAAAATAGTCTAGAGCAGGCACGTCCAACCTGCAGCCCAGGATGGCTTTGAATGCGGCCCAATACAAATTCTCAAAACATTATGAGGTTTTTTTGTGACTTATTTTTTTTAGCTCATCAGCTATCATTAGTATTGGTGTATTTTATGTGTGGCTCAAGACAATTCTTCCATTGTTACCCAGGGAATCCAAAATGTCAGACACTGCTGGTCTAGGTGAAATGATGGCATTTGTAAAACAGTCGTGATCATGTTTCCACTCTTTTCTTTTGGCTCTTATGGCATAGCATTTTTGGTCTGTGAGTTAGATAAAGATAGAAGATAGGCTTCTCTAATTTATGGCTTATGCAAAGTAAAGTAAGAGAATGACGATTTAAAAAATACCTTCTGACTAGAAGGAAGTGCCCATGTAACAAGTTGAAAAATAATAAGGATACACAGAAAGTGCGGTACTTGGCCCAAAGAGAGAATAAGGAAAATGCAGCTGGATTATACAAAATACATTTTAGAGTTTTTACCAGCAAGCTAGTGTAAACATTCAGTTTGATGTGAGTATTGAAAAGGCAATGATAGTTGTTGGCTACTTGAATATAAATATATTCCCTGTGTCAGTATTTTTAAATTGTGGCCTATGGAATCAATACCACCTGGAAGGTTTTTAAAGTTAAAGGCTTTTAAAGTTCCAGGACCCAAGTTATTTACTGAAATAGAATCTCTAAGTTTGAGGTCCAGAAATCTGTATTAAAAACTCCCTAGGCAGTTGTTATGCAAATTAAACTTTAATAACCATTGAAAGAGACTAAGGGCAATTTTGATACTACTCTGTTTTATACTATTTTATTACTCCAGGACAATTGTGTGGAATATAAAACTGAAAGCAACAAAGAAACAAAAACTCATGGACACAGTCAATAGTTTAGTGGTTACCTGAGGGGAGGGGGAGAGGGGTGAGGGAGAAGAGGGAGGGGGAATCAAATATATGGCAATGTAAACAAAAAAATTGTCAACTGCGTTCAGAAAAAAAGTAACTATTAGGAAAATGGGGAACTAAATCATGTCCATGAGGAATGTGTGGAGAGAATGGAACATTTTTGTTTAGACAAGAGAATGATCGAAGAAGCTTCGTGGATGTGTTATATAATTGAACAATAAGTAAATTACAGTTATGCATTTTGCTGATATTTGTGAATTTACAATACATATCCATTACTATTAGCAGTTGACAGAGATTATTGTGAAGATATAGTAATAAAAAGATTAAAGTATAAAATTGCACAAATACTTTATGTATAATAAAATTGAGATGCACATTGCAGAACACCAGAAGAAAAACACCAAAGAGAGGAGTGATTTTGTTTGAATAATGTTATAACATCACCTTTTTTTATTTTTGCCAAATATTCTCTGTTTGTGAATATTTTCTCATATAGTTCAATTACTTTTCAATGTTAATAAAAATAGGAAATTGCCAGTTCCCTAAAAAAATAAAGTATACTCCAGATGATAAACCATTTTATGATTTTTTCTAATATAGGCAGATACAAGGAAAGATTATATAAAAATAATTGGAAGTAAATTCAGACTGGATTTAGGAAAAATTATTTCTAGATCTCAACAGACTGTCATAAAATTCAATTATTAAATCACATGTTCCAAGTTTTACTCTTAAAACTTTGTTGAAGCAAATGCAATTTATACTTGTTCACTCCATATTCATTAAGCACCTACTGTTTGCTCAGAATATGCATATAGCTTTTTGCCACGCTAATGTGAGTTTATAAGTCTATGCATTAAATAAATAACGTCGTGAATTTAAAGCTGTGCATTTAAAATATAGGACTGAGAGCAAAATGTCAGTTCAGAAAAGAAATCTGACAATTGAAGAAGCAACTCTATCTTATAATAAAGAAAACATTCCCGGGAAATTGTACTGCTTTGCATTGCCTGGATGTTATCATCGCTGTTAGGCTACTTGACAGAGGCAAAGCTATTTCAGAGGCAAAACTATCAACTTGACAGGGGTGCTTCTCTGTCTCTGGCAGGACCCCCTACTTGGTTGCATTTAGTATCTCTCCTTCCAACTGGGGCCTGAACAGTTTCCACTCAGAGAAATGATGCAGGAATAAATTCTGAAAGTATGGAGTGATCGCTCTTCCTAATGATGCATTATTTGGCATCTTTGAATAGGTGATTATTGCAAATGGTTCATCTGAAATTTTAGCAGGTCATTTTTCTCAATTCCGAATCATGTTGGCAAGTGGAGAGAAAACTGCCACAGTTGAATGTTAGCTGGGACTAAGGTGAAGCACCATTTTTTTCCCCAATAAAATAATGTTTTATGATAGAGTCTGTGTGTGTTAAAAGTGACATTTTTATAAGTGAATCTGGGCAGGATATAATATCTAGAGCTGAAATAATTGCTTTCTCTATTGTAAAAGCTATTAAGCTCATTTTAATACTTACCACATTCATACTGTTAAGCTCATATTAATATTACTATAAAATCTGATGGTTACACTGGTTGTATATTATACACCATGAGGATTTTTTATTCATTATTTTACCTACTTTATGATGTGTGGTATTTGATTAGAAGCAAGCATAATCAAGGAAAAAATAAAGATAATAGCCCTTTCCATCTTATAGTTTGCAATTTCTAGTCTATAATTGTATCTTGAACCCAACTTCCTATCACAATATAGAATGTTATGTTATTTACAAATAAAAATTTCTTATTAACTACTTTACACATATAATTAACTATACCTTTGATGTTCCATAAATTTTTATTTTTGTTTTATATTTTCCATTGGCCTAGTTTAGAATTAATATAATTTTTTAAATTTCTAAAGTAAAATTTATTTTTATTACTATAACTTTCACTGTAGTCAGTTCTGTGAATTTTGGAGAATTTTGGCAATTTTTATAGTCATCGCTGTAGCACTTATTTTTTGTAAAAACATGACATTGTACCTGTTCTTTATCTTAAGGCAATTCAAAATATCCATCTATTTGAGTTTTTTATTAAAGTCATAATATTTAAAAAAACTTTCCTGAGATACCTTCATCCCAGTAACATACTCAAAAAAAAAAAAATCATGCGTATGCAAATACATGTTCCGAACCATGGTCAAAATAGCACCTTTAATTTTCTTTATTGAGCATATTTATAGGCATTTAATTTGCATTAACATTTAAGCTATTTTAAATGAAATAAGAGTAAGTATTGATTTCCTTCGATGTGAAGTTCCTAGGATGAAATGTGATTAATTCCCCTACTCCTGTAAAAGAAAACTTTTACACCAGACATTTGTTAAACAGCAAGACAGGTTTTATTCAGACCACTGCGGTGGAAGAGAGAGAGTTCAGTATAGAATGGCGTTCCATTCCAGTGAAACAAAAGATGGGAGGTATTTCCTACATGCTTGGGAGTGCTAAAGGAAACATACTGAAAGACTTTGGAGAGGGACATTCTGTCAAGGCGGTGAAGCCACCTGTTCTTGCTAATTCTTTCTTTCAAAGTTAGGCTCCCAACCTCCCATCCCACAGAGAGTGAGAGAAGGGCCTCTTTTTCTTGATGATTGCAATTCAAAGAGGTGGCCCCCAAGTCCTTGTGAAAGACTTCCTTGGGCACTAGAAGATACAGCTTCAAGAGACAGAAAAGGGAATTACAATTGCAAGTTTTCTAAAGTAAATTCATTAAGAAAAGAAAGGCCAGGGGCCTATATAGTAAGTTATGGGTTGGGACAAACAGTGAATTCTTTGACACTACTGAGCTTGCTCAGGCAGTAACATAAAGGGGTGGGGTCATCATCCTAGTGATACGATGCAGCCTTGAGCTGTTAGAAACTATACTAATGCTTTTTTGTGTCACTTAGCTGGGAGGGAGGTTGATGAAATCATTTGTGTTGAAAGTTGCAGTTCTTATAAGGCAAGGGAGCCCAAACTTTTGGCTTCCATGAGCCACATTGGAAAAAGGAGAATTGTCTTGGGCCACACGTAAAACACACTAACACAAATGATAACAGATGAGCTAAAGAAAGATTGCAAAAGGATCTCATAATGTTTTAAGAAAGTTTATGAATTTGTGTTGGGCCACATTCAAAGCTGTCCTGGGCTGTATGTCGCCCCCAGGCTTTAGGTTGCACAAACTTAGGCTAAGGTTCAGGTCTAGTTGAGAAGATTGCTCAGAGGAGCCTGATAAAAATTTGGTCAAGTAGAGGTTCTTTGCTATTTCCTGCCCGATCACGAGAAAATCGTCAGGAAGTAATGCCTTTTATTCATGAAAATAAATTTTGTAAATGTTTTATGTTCCAAACTTAACAGTTGTAATTCAAACATTCAATTTAAAGATGTAAGGTATGTATTTACATTAAAATATTTGGTTTTATTAATTCTGTGAGATTCTCTCAAAATTTATGCAAGTACAGTGCAAGTCTGGTCATATATATTGATGTTTCTTACAGCATTGGCAACTTCATTTTGCATGACAGATGTGGTGGATTCTAGATTCAGGCTGCATGGTCTCAAAAACTGACTTGTCTCTTACCAGCTATATGAGTTGAGTAAGCTGTTTGAGCTTCAGTCTCTTCATCTGTGATAGGGGCATTATAATATTTATAAAAAATAGCTATTGCATAAAGTTACTATGAAGATTAAATGATACAATGCTTAGGACAATACCTGGCATTTGGAACTCAATAAATGTTGGTTTCTATAAATTTTATCAGATATTACTAGAACTGAATAAGTACAAGTGGAGATAGATGTTACCTGATCCATATCATTAACTTATTTAAAAATTGGTGGCAATAAGATATTTCAATTTTTTTCTTTTCATTTTCTCTACTGTTTGCTCTGTATACTTACTCTTCTTAGCCCATTTTCCTTTTTTTAAAATTTCCTCTATGAGATCATTGTTTGAAAATGTTTCATATTTAAAAGCAAAGCGTTCATCAGTTAAATGTGAATTTGATGTTTTCAAGAACAGGTGAAATTCTTTTTCCTTCTGATTTCTATTATGGGAGACTTGAAAAAAACATGTTTGGGGCATTTGCTGTGATTGGTAATTCTACCTAATGTCTCCTAAGAATAATATTGACTTCCAGGGTTATATTTATTTTTAGCCAACAAGAACAGTGCCAAGAAGTATAGTTAAGTCACCTAAGAGAGTAGACCTTTGAGAATATATAATATACATAAGGACTGATGTGTATTTTAAAATGTGATTGAATAGAGTTTAACACAACAATAACATTTGACAGGATTACTTTTGGGGTCAGAACAGCTTCATTGCTTACAATTCCACATTCTTTGTCAAGTGATGTTAGATTTGCATTTAATATCCCATTGTAATGATTTTATTCCCTTTCTAGAGAAATAATAATGGCAGTAATTATAATATTTACTCTAAGTAATATGTAAGTGGACGGATCTTAACGTGAATTATCTCCTTGTATTGCTACAAAAGTCTTGTAAGGTAAATAGAACATATTTTCTCCCTAAAGGAAACAATAATACATGCATATGCATGTATGTATGTACTCACTCATAACCAGTTTTAATACCACTCAAATGGATTTATTTCATCCAAGTTATCTGGGATAAAAAGATTTTAAAAATAGATGTGAAAATTGACAGGAATAATGATTAGAAAAATAAAGTCAAGATAGTGGTGAGTTAATACACAATTTATAAGCCATAAGGTCCTGTAAACTTCATTCCAGTTGACCAATATATATTTAATCTAATAGACACATACATTTTCCTTATGGATCAGAGGCTATCTTATCTAACACATTTTTCAAAATTCAGATATCATCTAAACTGAGAAAATCTCCTGTGCCCCGCAACCCCTCACCGCATGGGCCAGCAATGTGTTTTTATGGACTTTTACTTATTTTTCAGTTTTAGAAGAGGGAATGGTACTGTGGCTAAACTTCAACATTTTGTTCTGAAAGTAGAAGTTTTAATGTATTCTGAATTTGTTAAATTCCAAAAAACAAGAGATGGCATCAACCACTTCCTGGAATAAATTAAGAATTGCAGAGATTGTTTTTAAGTCACCAAAAATAAAATAAAAAAGATTGAGGTTGAATTATCTCCATAAAGAACAAATTTGTTTTTAATTTTGCCACATCCTGGGTCATGATTACAAAACAAATGGGTCATTCAAGGTCTAAACTGTTTTAAAACTCTGCTGTTAGTCAAAAATCTGAATTTTGACTGAGTATCTTCTCTCTAACTCAATTAAAATAGAAATAGCAATGACCGTTTTTTTATTGTCTTGCACTACAGAGTGTTCCATTACACTTGGCTAATGCTGTGTTGATAAATGCCTCTGAACAGTTCAGTGGATAACTGTGTTATCTTAATATCTTACTTTCTTATTATTTCTCCTTTGGTTTCTCAAGAAAGCTATTCTACCCAGGCTGACTTAGCATTGAAATTCCTGGAGGAATATGTGTGTTTATCTAAGAAAGTACACTTTAATCATATTTGCCTCTATATCACCACTTTGGCTTCTGTGAGGGGGACCCCTCTAACAAAAACATGGAATGTATTTATTGAAAATTGTGTATTTATTTTTACATGTTAAAACTTTGGTCACCTTCAAAGTACTCTCCGTTTGATGCAATACACCTATCTAGATGTTTTTTCCACAGCTCAAAACAGTTTTTGAACTCATCAACTTTAATGCCTTTTAGTGCTTCTGCTTTTTGTTTGTTTGTTTTCACCTCTTCCACATCAGCAAAACATTTCCCATTGAGGACTATTTTTCATCATGGAAACGAAAGGTCACTCTGGGAGAGATTGGGTAGATAGGGATGGTGGGGCATGGGTGTCATGCCATTTTAGGTAAAAAATTCCTGAGCACTCAGCTAGGTATGGGCAGGTGTGTTGTCATGTTGCACGTTGTTCATGTAAATTACCCATCATGCAATGGGCAAATGCATTGAAAGAGCCTCCAAAAAAAGTTCACTGAAGCCCAATGCAGCCTCTCACAACACCACCAGCTGGTACACTGATGCAGATGGGTTCCTAGAACACTCACCTAGCTGGGAAAACCTGTACTCCAAGGGGCCTGCCCTTCAGAAGGTAATTCTGTTTCTTTGCCCGCCTCCCCCCGTATATGGCTACCTTACATAAGTCAAAAAATTATGGATATATGAAGGTGACAATTCATTCCAAAAAGAATAATGAACTACTAACATATTATGTTAAAAATGAGTAGAGATGTTAATATTAAAGCAAAACTTCCTGTCAACACATATGAGTAATGTAATTTTCAAAAAAGCAATTGAAACAACTTAAGAATGCAAAACTTGAGTGTCATAAATGCATACATATTTATAAATATTTATGTAGCCAGTTATAGTCAACTGATTTAAAATCACATTTGTTCCCTTTGAAAATGGAAGAGAGACATTTATCTGCTTTTCAGTGGACTGTTTAGCTTTATATTGCTTTACATCTGGTACAAAATAAATATGTATTGAACATAAGCAATGGGATTATGATTTTTAAGATTAGACAGGATTTGAGCAGAATCATGAAATTAAGATTCACGTTAGAAATATTGTGCCTTGATTCTGGTTTGTCGGTGGTAAAAACAAGGTAAACAGGGTAATGAATAGGTACCCAAATCCCTGATAAAGTGACATGTCCCTGAATTGGTGATGAGAGTTCCAGCAAACTCAGTCAATACAAAATCCTTAATCTAAAAACCCAAAATGAATTTGGCAATGAGAAACAGAGCCTTAAGTAAAAGTACTGAGTGTGAAGAACCAGAATCCCCTGACTAAGAATTATTTTCTACTAATCAGAGATATAAAGGCGTTGGCTAATCTTTCATTAGTACTTCCCAGGGTATAGGAAGAATACATTAAAAACTCCAAGTAAGGGGGAGGGGTTTAAGTGATGGAATGAATTGTTTACAGTAGTCACCTCACATTAGACATCCAAATATTTTCTGGCCAACTTCCTGCATTTAGGGCAATGAAGTTATCATCATTCCATTGTACAGATAACAACATTGAGGCTCAGAAATGTCAAATAATTTAAGGAGGTTATATACTCAGAAGGAAATGAAATAGTAGAGTCTGATCCTGTTACCTTTTAATCAGGACTCTTCCCAGAAACCATGTTCATAGCACTGCCTAAAAGGTGTCTATTTTCGTGTTGTCATTGGTTTAATCTAAAGGCAGTTAGCTATACTGTCCATGACAACTAATCTACGTTAGCCTCTTTAATGTCTCTGTGTGTGACAGCACATATGAGGGCTGTCTGGAAAACAATTGAGCCATAAATGCCTCTATTTTTCATATTACATGGCTGGACACTTTCCAGACAGCCCTTGTAAACATTCCCTTTTATCTTCATGCCCACATTCCATTTTCCCTTTTCTACCCAGTATAATCATTGTGGTTAAGGTATATCTATTTGAATGGTGTCCTTTCAAAATGTGGATTCTTTTTTGTTTGCAAACTGTCATTTCTGTCAAATACATGCTGCTAATATTTCAATTTTTATCCTTTTTTTTACTGAGCACTATTATTTGTAAGAATCTTTCTGTGTTGCTAGGTGTACATGTACCCTAAAACTTCTGACTTAATGATGTGTACATACTGAACCTTTGTGAGGATTAGGAAAAGCTATTTTCCTAGCTATTCACTTTCTTGCCAGAAAATTCCCATCCCCTTGGCGAAGTGTTCTTGTACAGGCACAAGTTGCACATCTGCACACATCTGTAATAAGACCCATGACTTATTATTACCTCTCTTTCTCATTGATGGCTATCCTGGTTACTTTCAACTCCCACCATTACAAATAACAATGTAATGAATACCCTAGTTTTATGGACTTGTGTGAAAGTTTCCTTGGGATAAATGCCAGTTGAAGAATTTCTGTGTCAAAGGGTATGTATATACTTAATTTGACTAAGTAGGAACAGATGGCTAGGCAGATTGCTGCTGCTGTCTATACTACCTCTAGCAGAGAACCAAGGCTTCTATGTCACCATAGCCATGTGGTTCTTTTTGTATGTCATGCATTCTTGGCCTTGTCTCCCCAGCAATACTGAAAGAAAGGACCATGCTTCATACTTTTAAAATAGCCCTGATTTGAAATCCTAGGAACTATTAAACTAGCAGCGATTATATTTAATTCTGGCAGGTGAAAATCAAGCAACATTCAACCTGGTTCCAATTAATCAGATGTCTTGTTAGGCAGCACTGATGTTTAGTTAATGCTTTTAGAGTTAAGTAGTGATGCCCATCAAACTCAAATTAGGCTCACTTTACTTTGATTTGATTTTTATCTCTGGTTTGCCCCCTTAATTCCATCCAACTAGATATAATGATTTAATGTTGTCCATTACTCGCTCTTATAATTAAGATAAAATTGAAATGTTGAAAATAAATATTATGCTTCTATATATGTCCAGTAGACCATCAGGATTGACGGTTGCAGTTTGAGAAGTTAGTGTACTAAAAAGGTAACATGGTTATAGTGTTTGTTGTCACTCTGAGCTCAGAGGTCTGACTTTTATGGTAAGAGATCTTTCCATTTATCTGATAATGTTTTAGCTATTTCTTGAGGGAGGGATATTCAGTGTGCAGCATTTAAATGTGCTTTTAGATATTTTGATTTGTTTATTTAATTCCCCCTTTATTCACTTGCCATCCTAATAAAATAATTGACAATGATCTGACTTCAGACAGGTAGAGAAAAGCGTGCATTCAGTCATGTTATCATGCAAAGTGAAAAGTTCAGGAATGACACTGACTGGTCCACTCACTGTACGTTTGGGATTGCCTTTTCCACAAGGCCGGATCTTGCAAATCTCATTTCAGGTGTGCTTCAGAGCTGTGCTTCCTTTGTTCATTATAATAATGCTGGGTAAATAGCAGAAACTCAGTAAATAGCAAGTGGCTAATTTAAAAAAAGAGAAATCTTCTATTCTTTGACTCTCTATAGAAACTGTGTTTCTTCAGTGCTTTATGAAAACCAGCTATTCATTGAACGCTTTGCCACATCCCAGCCTTGCACTTGTATGTATGCACACTACTTTTATGCCATCTGTTGTCTTGTTTTTCTTGTTCTGCTGTTTATACTGGTGGAGAATATAAACTGAGAGTGATAGATTAGTTGTATTCCATCTTATAACAGTTTCTCTATCTTCGATGCTTCTCCAAACACACACACACACACACACACACACACACACACACACACACACATCCTAAATAATGTATTCTGTCACATTCTTCTCCTTTAAATATTTGTAACTAATTCTAGTTGCTGTTTTGGGTTGGAGGTGGGGACACGACTGAGGTAAAGACAAAAATTGAGCAAAACAGCAGTAAATTGTTTGCTTAGACTGAACATCTCTTCCCAAATTATTTGTTCAATGTTATTGACATAAACCTCCCTGTGTTCTAAAGAATCAGTGGCATACTGTTTGTTGCACTGTTGCTTACACTTGGCCATGTGTCCTTAAAGAGATGACCAGAAAAAAGTATTGTTCATTTCAGGGCATTCTTCCCTATTAATAATGTTGTCGACAACAAGGGTAAAGCAAGCTCACCCTGTGCTTAGGACACATCTAAAAGAGTGGCTTTTAAATTTTCTATCACCATGGTGACTCGCAGGATTAGAAAGTTTCTATACTTGATGCAGAAATATTGGAAAGCCCCTGAAAAGTGCCAAGGTGGTGAGGAAAAACATACAAGCAGGAGGAATAAAGGCTATACGATTTTGAACCAGGGAGCCAAATGATGATGCAAAGGCAGAAGGAGAGTATGAAGTAGAGATAGTATTCCTAATCCATCTGAGACTTGTTCTCAACAAAGCAAAAAAATTGAGGATTTTAATATGAAATTTTAAAAGAAATGAATCATTACAATAGTGGTGGGCATTGTTGTTACCCTCCTGGTTTCTCTGATGTCTGTATATTGGCATGCTGCAGGCTCAGTCTTTCATGCCTAAGTCTCTCTGTTTTTCTCTATGCTGATGGTCTTGTATTCCAGGAAAATTCTCATGACCCTAAAGAAAGCATCAATAATCCTGATTATCGCCCAACTGGTAGGTGTAGCCTAGACTCTTCTACCCAATGCCAGAGTTGGATATCCAACTTCCTACTCTATGTCTCTAACTGGAAGTCAATGGAAAACTCCACATGTCTAAACTTGAACTCCCAAACCTGTAGAAGATAACAATGAATTCTTAATAGACAACAACTTCATCCTATGCTAGCTCAGGCCACATACTTGGATGTTATTCTGGCTTCTCTTTTAGCACCCCACCTCTAATCAGTTAGTTCTAATATTAAAATATATCCAGAATTAGACTACTACTAATCTCCATTACTAGCCTTCATTCTAATGTTCTTGATTACCATTATCTCCTCTCTCAAACTAGTGTCCTGGCATCCCAATTTGTCTGAAAATCAGTGCTTCCTTTCCATATGTCAAACTGTCTCCTCTCCATACAGTAATCAGGATGTTCCTCTTAAAGCAAAGACAACATATGTCATTGTTCTATACCCAACCTTGCAATAGCTCCTATTTCACTAAAGAGAAAAGTTAGAGTTCTTACTGCATTTACTATTCTCATCTGCATTCAACCCATTTGAGCTAGAAGTGCTTCCCACAGGTGTACATGAGGTTGGACAATTAATTTCGCGAATCCATCCTAGAAAAAGTGCTACAAACCTCATTGCTGAATATCACTATGGTCATCTTCGAAGTACTTCCCCTTGGGAAACTATAATCCACCCTCCAAAGCAATTTTGGAACTCTTTTTCTGGAATAACCATCAGAGCTGCCATTGTACTTGCCAAGGTTATGACACCTTATCAAGTTGTTTATACAGTGCTGTCAATGTAGGGGCACAGTGGCAAGTTTGTGAACTTAATTGTCAGATTTTGGGGATGACCACTGATCTGATGGCCATTCGAGAAAAAGAGTTCCAAAATTGCTTTGAAGGGAGGACTACGCACCGGCATCGGTGTATAGCTTCCCAAGGGAAGTACTTTGAAGGTGACTGTAGTGATATTCAGCATTGAGGTATGTAGCACTTTTTCTAGGATGAGTTCACGAAATTAATTGTTTGACTTTGTATGTGCATGCATTGGAGAATTGACACTACTTGTTCTCTGTCTGCTGGAAGCCCTCCTCTCAGATATCCCAAAATTAACTTATTCATTATAAGTTTTTGCTTGAATATCTCCTTCTCAATGAGGCCAATTTAAAATTCAAACAGCCCTCAACTCCCAACCCTACCACAGCTATAATATTCTTTGGTCCGTATCCTTTATCATCCTCAAATATACTCTGCATTGATGTTTTTAAATGTTATGTTACATTCCTCCAATAGGAATAGAGTTCTGTAAGGGCAGAGATCTTTGTCATTTTTACTTATAATTTCCAAGTGTGTAGAATAGTATCTACTAGATACTTAAAAATATTTGTAGAATAAGTAGAAGAAGTAAAAAAGAATTGACTCTGGGTAATGAGCTCACAATTCAACACATAGATGATGTACTATAGAATTGTACACTTGAATCCTATATAACTTTACTAACCAATGTCACCCCAATAAATTTAATAATAATGAAAAAGCCCAGTGACATCAAGTAAAGGAATTACTTGCTCTGCATTTCAAGTACACAAACTGAAGGGATTAAATAAAATGGTATATACATGTCAACCAAATGCAAATATGTGCATCCTGTGTAGATTAAGATTCAGAAATCAAAAAATAAGAGAAAAATTGGAGACATGGGATATTTTTGTCTATGGCTTGATATTTCAATGTTTATAAAAATTATTATTAATATCAATATGTGTAATAATTTTATTTTGGTACATTTTAAGGGCTTTTCTTTTTGAGATAAAAATTATTTAGAAATGAACTAATATGAAAAACAGGATTTTATTTCAAAGACTCTAGGACAAAATGAAATTGGCAAAATATTGATAATTATTGATGTGGGGGTCATAGACACATGAGGTTTTTTTGTACTTTTCGAATTTTGTATGTATTTGAATTTTATAATAAAAATTTTAAAAATATGTGGTCTCTGAAATACCTCCCTACTCAAAATCTTATTATTGGAAGCAGAATTTTGTAAATAGATTGTTCTTATCACAGATATTTAGAGCTTCAATGGTATCCCCAAGACAAAAAAAAAAAGATTATTCCACAATAACATAAAAAATGTAACAAAAGACATAAAGACAATCTATTTTAATCTTATTATAAATGAACCTTTCAATTATAGAAAATACTAGTTCTAAACTGTGATTCTGTCTAAAACAATTTAACAAAAATTTTATTTATTGTGATTAATTAATGCAAATAATGAGTAAATTATCTCTATACCTTTAGTCATTATACAAATGAGTACTCTGTAATTCCATTAGCAGAATGGAGCATAAATTTTATGTCTAAATAAGTTCTAACGAAATCTATTTAAATAGGAATAACTATGTAATTTGAGCAGTAAACTAGCTTTTAAACTATATATTACTACATGTATCATTACAACATATACTAAAGACTCAAAATTTTTTAAAAGAAGGATTCTTATTATTTATCTTCTACATGCATGTATGTAGAAAGATAGGCAAAGGTATAAATTATGTATTTAGGTAGAGAGAGACAGAGATAATTATAGATATAAATTGTGTAATAAATAATGTATAGATATATAATTGTGTAATGAAGCAGTAAAACACCATTAGATGAATAAGTTCAGAATCATGACTCATTTTTATAATAAAACATAGAGGAGACAGAGATGAGATCATGGATATAACATTTTTAAAAATGGCCTCATCCCATAAAATACAGAGAAGCAGAACATTATAAATAGGACAGTTAGGTGAAGAAAAAAAAATTTGGGATTGGCACAAGGGCAACATAAGTCTTATTAATCTTTAAAAATCTAGGGAAAATGGTAAGGAAAATAGCAATTAATTGAGTAATTTAACCATAATTCCATAAGGCTACTTCCTCTTGATATGAGAAGACATTCTGATATGGAGGAGCAAAATTAGATCATAAAAATCATAGAGACAGTGATCAGCTTTTTTTTTTTTTTTTTTTTTTTTGGTGTGTGTGTGTGTGTGTGTGTGTGTGTGTGTGTGTTTAATAGTGTTGTACCTGTTTCCTGGCCTCAAACCTTTTTTGTTGTTATTGCTATTGTGTTTTTGACTCACATTTTGTAAACTGGTTTTCTTCACCCCATAAATTCATAATTTCCTGAAAGTTTTTGGAGGCTGACCTTGTCCATTCTCCACCTGAACCACACTAACTGCTATATGGGATTAAATTCCACATTCTTACCTGAGGTCAACTAGAAATGATCACTTCCTCCTTAAACCTTAATTCTTTCAACCAATGCTTTCTGCTTGTTTCTTTGTATTTTCTAAAGCAGTGTATTTCAAAGTATTTTTTGATACAGTGACACACGTACCAGCCTGCTACATATGTAAGTGGTGCTCCTTCCTCACAGTTGTGCAGTGCTTAGCCTGTCTGTCCTTCCACAATGCCTGCAAGTCAAACACAAGTTTCCTGACCCAGCACTTATTCTTATTACCTTCTGGGGTGGGGGTGGGGGACTCCAAACTCAGAGGATTAGAGGATGACAAGGAGTAACAAGACTCCAAACGAGATGGCTAAGCAAGTGTGAGGTTGGCTTGTCACAACACCACAGATGCTGAAAGCAATGAGATTTCATGTGATCAAGCATGATTGTTTAGTACTTGCAATACAGCAAATAGCAGCAGCATCAACAGGGTAGCACTGGTTTCTCTGCCTTAAGTATCATGATGTGGCACAATGGCCAAGATGGTGATTATGCACATAGTAGATTACACAGCAGCTGGGAAAACCAAGGTGAAGGGCTCAGGCCTGTGTAATAAACAAGTAGCAGGATAGTCCCTACTTCTGAGGAGCAAGTCGTGGCATGGCATCCATGTTTTGATCACTTTTACCTAATTTATTGCCAACACAAGTGTTGGTTATATCTGGCAATTTGACACACTCAACAAAGCCATGCATTAATGGGTATTGCCCATGAAAGAGTGCTCTTCTCAGCCAATGTGTAATGAAGTATGGTACTGCTTTATTTACTCCATTTTGTTAAAATGCTGGTCAAGACCAAATGCGTTGATTTTATGACCCTCTATTAGAAACAGTTCACATTTGAAAATCACTGCCATTTGTACCTAGTACATGCCTTGCAGATTCTGATTAAACAAGTTATTATTAAATGCTAAATATTTGCCAGATAGTGTATTCAATGCTCCGTAGACAATATGTTAGAGCAAAAGAATCATGGGCTTTATACTAACAGAAATTTAAGTCCCCATTGTGCTACATATTTACTCGTTCTTTAGTACTTTGTTTTTTAATACTTTATTTTATTCTTGTGAAGCTAAAACATAATACTCTAGGTAAGTCACCTTGTAAAATACCTGGTAGGTGGCAGGCATTAGTCTTAAATGATCTTACTTCCATGGATTTCTTTGCTGTGAAAAATTACACCTAGATTAAAGAAGGAAATATTGAAGAGCTACTTTAAGAAACTGCATGAAAGTTGAAATTGACTGAACTTTTAAACTTAGAAAACACAAATCATGTATACCCAGAATTTATGCCTCCCTCCCCACCTCTCTCTCTCTCTCTCTCTGTCTGTCTCTTTCTCTCTGTCTGTCTGTCTCTCTCTCTCAACACACACACACACACACACACACACACACACACACACACACACACTAGGAATGTAAGATAGATTTGAAGCCCAGTGAAGCAGAAACCAAAGGAAACCAAACAAAACCACTCTGAGATTTTTTGAAAATAAATTTGTGTTGCCTTGTAAGCAACTTTCAAAATTTCTATGATTAGTATTACTTACTTTCCACTAATTTTCTAGTTAAAATCTTCAAAGCAAATGTCAATCAAAATATTGTATTTGCTTTTCTTTGTACAAACATACATCTCACTAGTCTCCTCTACTGATTGAGCACTATGACATTATGAAATAAATATACAGTTTACTTTATAGTGCAGGATCATGCTGGAATGTACATGAAACTATTGCCCAATAAAATTGTTTTGATATGACACATTTTTATATAAATATCAACCTAGACACATTTGGTTATAATTTTTATTTTGTACTCTTCTGCTTAACTAGTGCATTGTCTTTGTTATAATTTATAAATGATTGTGCTAGCTTATTTCTGTAGTCTCTGGAAAAACATGAAAGCCTAAAATATCCGAAGTGTGACAAAATCAAACCCTTCTTTATAGTAAATCTTGTTGAGAGATAATTAAAGCATCCTATAATTACAATATGTGGAGGCTACCATACAGCTAGAGTTGAGCAATGCAGTCCTGGTGCTATACCCAGGATGTGTGTGGTCTTAATCATTAAAAACCCAGAAACATAAACTTAAAGTGTTGAGTACTTCCTAAAGATAAAGTGAAGGTCATTATAAAAATAGTACAGACAAGTAGTTTTTTTATCAAAAGAAAACAACAATGTGCAATTACATATTCATTTTTAAAACTTGGTTTAGTTTTCTTTATTCAGGAAGTGGCATTGATGTCAAACAAAGCAAAGAATATTGAAGAATGTTGAGGAAAATATGTGTTACCATTAGTAGTCATGCTAATGGAATCAAACTAAAAAATTTAATATTCTGTACCTTAATCACTTAAAAATAATTTAATGACAAAAGTACATATTTTAGCAATCTGGGATTTCATATGGAAGAAATATTGATTTAACACTACATCTGTATGTCACCTCACATTCATCTAATATTTCTGAGGAGACATGAAATCATTTTGAACCTATTAAAATGGACACGGGTGACAAACAGTTGATTATATGAAATGCAGTCTTTGAGTCAACCTGTGACAATTTATAATTGCCTGTTACGTGATATGTTTTCAATGGAAACTAAGTCCTATAGTACAGTGGTTTTCAACCCTCAGTCTATGGCTGGTGTGCCAGAAATTTCCTGCTGCCCCGTGAAATATTTTCATATTCTCAGGGTGTATTTATAAGAGAAAAATAAATTTACTTCAGTGTGATTTAAACTATTTCATGGACTGGCGGGAAATACCCAGCAGACCAGATGCAGTCCACGGACTCGTGATTGAGCACCAATGCTATAGTATATTAAGAGTAAGAACATAGACTGGGAATGGTTTAGTTCATACTTCTTGATAAGGAAACTGGAAATAAGTGAAATGACTGAAGTCCGCCAAGTAGCTATTGAGAGAGCTAAGACTTAAATTTAGATAAATTATTTTTTCCACTATACAAATAAACATTATTTAAACCACTTTTATTTATTTATTCATCTGAATGTTGTATAAATATTTGCAAACATCAACAATGTGCCAGGCCTTGTGCTATGTGGTGAGGATAAAAATAGAAAAGACAGGGGTCTGCCACCTACAGAGACTGTACCTTCAGTAAGGGAGAGAGTTAAAAATAGGAAGAAGAAAAGGACATTATTATGGTAGTGTGTGTTAACAACTGTGATAACAGTCATCATGGGGTCCTAGGATTGTGCCCATTACCTTTGGTGGATAAAGTAGAGGTCTCACTTGAGTTGCATCCTATCTTAACTGCATTGTTGTCCCTTAGATGATCTTCCCACTTTTAGTTTGATCTTCCTCCAGATCTGACCCTACATCATCATCTTTCTAAAATCTGGAATCTAATCAGAGAACTCGCTTGCATAAGAGCCTTCAATGGCCCTCCATTTCTTCAAAGTGAAGTTTCAAATACATTATCCTGGCATGTCACCTTTCAGGATCTGGAGTCAGTGGATCACTCCAGCCTTATTTCCTGCTACTCTTGCAGAAACATCCTTTGGTTCAGCAACATAGAAGTACTTCCTTAGCTAGAGGCATGGGTAGACAAAGTTTGTAGCATTCTAGACTGAAGGTCACCATAACTCAGTGAAGTTGGAAGCAAAGTAATCTTTAGAAAATAGGAGGAAAAGTGGCAGTGTAGGAGGCCTCTGGGAAAAATGGAAGTTGGCAATAGAGAATGAGGACATAAGGACTTCCTGGACAGTCAGTCAATCAGTGGTAAGTTATGGGTTAGGGTTAAGACTTCTTTCATTTCTCTAATTCTTTATGGTCAAACCTTGTTTTAGCTTGGAAGCTTGAAATGAATGTTGTTGTTGTTTTTTAAATACATACACACACACACACACACACACACACACACACACACACACACACAGAGTTTGTTTTCTCCTGTCTGCTACCACTGGGGTTCTAGAGATAAAATTATTAAATTACATGTAAAAAAACAACCCTTCATTTTTAAAAATAATTAATTTTGGCCAGTTCAATATTAACAGCATCAAAGGAGAATTGAGTATTTTGATGGGTAATTAAAAAGAAAGAGCTATTTTGATTCTTGGAGGTTTCTTTTTCTGTTTTATGTGTGTAGGAAATTTAAAACAACTTACTTGTTTATTATATTGTCAGAATATCATTTTATTGTTAAATTTATTGGGGTGACATTGGCTAGTAAGAATTACATAGGTTCCAGATGTACTGTTCTACAATATATCATCTATGTGTTGTATTATAAGAAACTATAATTTGACAATGGTTTTAATCCTGTGTTAACTGACAACTAAATTGATTGAAAAATATATTTGCACCTTAACTTACAAACTGCCCACCTGGTTGAAACTTAGACACTATTGGATCTTAAAAATAATTGTTTTAATTTTGTCACTTGATATATTTTGCTATTAATGTTGTGCCATTGGAATTTAATATAATAATTCTCTACAACTAAAAACTTGCCTGAAATGAAAGACATTAGCATGTCCAGTATATCTAAAGAGATTTAGAAATTGAACAAATTATTACTAAATTTTTGGAGACTCTTATTTTCACCTTATCTGCTAACAGATGATAGCTGTCATTCAAATTGAATACAGGAGAGAAATAGAATAATCAGATTATAATTTTGAACAATGCTGAAGCCTTGCTGACAATAGAACCTAAAAATGTGGCTTCATTACAGTAATGAAAGTGCTACTCTTGGTTGCAATAAGGAGTCCAGGAATTGCTTGTGGCTGTATGAAAATTGTAAATGTCAGATCTTGGTGTAATGGTGGTGGAAATATGTGGTAGCTGATTCTGAGTATTAAACAGCTGTGCAAATATTGGCAGAACAGAAAATCTAACGTAATATGACTAACAGTTAGATGTTCTGAGGTTCTTGTTTTAAAAAAAAAACATGAATTAAAATCCAATGTAGTAAAAATAAAGGTCAAGATGCAGTATATAAATCAGGGTTTCTAAACCCTGGCTGCACATTGGAATCACTTAGGGAGCTTTTAAAATAAACACACATTGGGCCCCACTGCCAAGTATTCTGCATCAATTTATCTGGGTGATGCCTAGGCATTAACACTGCTTTTTTAAAAAGGTCCATGTCTAATGCTGCTGTGCAATGCAGTTTGAGAATCACTGATTGATATAGATGAACATCAATTTCCTTTTTTTCAGTTATAAACAGTAAAATAGCAAATTTATCCAACTTATCAGAAATTTTCCTTGCACAACTATCATGCAGTGATGTAGTTAACAAAAATTAAGGTGGCTACCTAAGTTTTTATGATTGAACTGGCCAAACAAATTTTCCAAAGACAAATGAAATGAAGGCAAAACCAGATAGAAGTATATTTCACTCTGTCTTTTGTGATTTCACATCTACTTGACTAGGACTACTAATGTTCAGTAGAACGAATCATTCTGGCAGCGCATTTTTATATACCTTGTGAAGGTCTCATAAATAAGGCATGGCTGAAATCACATAGGAGGAACATTTATCTTGAAAACCCCAAATCCCTAAAGCAAGGAATTATAAATTACATATATTATAGCCATTATGCTGAAAGAGTAATATACACATATAATATATACCATCTGAGATATGGCATACCATATACACCATACTTCTTTAGGTATCTGAACTATAAAAATGCATTGGGGGCATCAAATATATGGTGATGGAAGGGGAAATGACTCTGAGTGATAAATATGCAGTGCAATATATATATATATAATGTATTATAGAATTGTATACTTGAAACCTATATAATTTTACTAACCAATGTCACCCCCATAAATTTAACTTTAAAAAATGCATTATAAAAGTTGCACAAGTATGTGTGGTTTTTTTCACCAAATAAATATAAGTCCAAGCACAAGCAAAGCAAGATTGTGTTCTTAAATAGTCCCCCACCATTTTAGTGTAGCTGTATTAGCTACCATTCATACCTGGTACAAGAAGACTAGACCTATTTTCTGTAGAGGATTCAGCTGCAAGGATTTAATTTTGTCACTATTAAGGTTCTATGAAAGAATGTGCCACACACACACTCACACACACACACACACACACACACACACAAGCGCTTATATTCAGATCAAAAGACTAAGTTCAAATCTTATGTTTGCCTAAATTCTATGAACCTTGACAATCTCATTGATGAATCTTATTGATTGTGATATTGTTATCTGCCTCAATGGATTCTTGTGAGGATTGAAGACTATAAGAACGATGAAGGCAGGGTGTTAATGACTGTTTTGGTACAGTGCTTGGTATTTAACAGGCACTTGGTCAATGTTTGTTCAATAGATAAAGAAAACATTAATACATTCAGTTTACTGCTTGTCATCTTCTAGATACAGGGTCATGCTCTTCCTTAATGGTGTGACGGATTGGTTCATACGTGTCTTCTTTAAAGCATTCACTTATTTTTTTAATTGAAAACAATAAGTAACAGAAATAGAGTCCAGGTTATTTTAGAATATGCTCAAAACACTCAGTTAAAGACAGTAGAGAATAATCAGGTGTTGAAATAGAAATGGTTTTTACTATAATGTAGTTGAACTGGTGATGCTTATTTCACACCTTAATGTTGTTTTATTTGTACCTGTTCCCCATTAATTATTAGTGAGTCCTGATCAGCTCTTCTTGGGCACTGGAAATACCCAAAGATGTTTTTAAAATGCAGATTCTAATGGTTGGGGTGTGTGTGACAGTGCTGAGAATCTTGTACAAGGAAAAATGCACCAGACCAGTTAAAGAGTCAAGGAAGACTTTATTGAACACTATTACAATAGGGGAGAGAAGTTGAATTCAAGTCTCCTGAAACAAAGGGTGAGAAGATTTTTAAGTGCTGGAGTAACTAATAGAAAGGTACTAGAGGACACTGGGTGAGGGAGGCATGTTAATATGATTGGGCCATCTGTCCTTTATCAAAGTTAGGCTCCTATCCTCCCACAGAAACAGGGGTGGGAAGGTGATACAGGGGCCCTAGCATTTTCGATGATTATATTTTAAAGGAATAGGCCCCAGGTGTTTGAGAAAGACATTCCTGAGTTGTAGAGGATTTACACACCAAAAGTATGGAGAAAAAATTTACTATTGCAAGTTTTCTAAAGTAAATGCCCCATAAGGAAAGGAAAGTCAGGAGCCTGTCCTCAGGAAGAAGCCTGTCTAAAGTTTAGCCAAGTAGAGGGGAATATTAAGGCCCTCTCAGCTGGTCTACATTTCTAATAAGCTCCCAGGTCAAGTCAATGCTGCTGGTCTTCAAACCACACTGGGTAGCACAGTTGTACACTGTTGCATTGATAGATAGAAAATATTCAATATTGATGAGTTATGTTAACTTAATTTTTGAGCTTGATCTAGAGTATGTATAGAAGTGTGAATTTAAAAAAAAATTAAGAATAAAGTTACCATATGAATGAGCAATCCCCCTTCTGGGTATCTACCCCAAAAAACCTGAAAACCTTTGTCCGCAAAGACTTATGTACCCCAATGTTCATCACAGTGCTGTTCACAGTGGCCAAAACATGGAAACAACCAAAGTGCCCTGTGACAGATGACTGGATAAAGAAGCTGTGGTACATATACACCAAGGAATATTACTCAGCTGTAAGAAAAGATGAAATACTGCCATTTGCAATAACATAGATGGACCTGGAGATCATCATGCTTAGTGAAATAAGCCAGACAGAAAAAAAACAAAGAACTGTATGACTTCACTCATATGTGGAATATAAAACTGAAATCAGCAAAGAAACAGAAACTCATAGGCACATAAATTAGTTTAGTAGTTATCATAGGGGTAAGAGGGGAGGGGTGTGGTGGGGGAGGGAGGGGGAATCAAATATACAGTGATGGAAGGAGAAATGACTCTGGGTGGTGATGATGTAGTATAGAATTGTACACCTGAAACATATATAATTTTACTAACCAATGTCACCAAAAAAAATTTAATAAAAAAGAATATGAACATTAAAAAAATGGCTAATACCATTATCAGTCTAGATGATCTACTAAAAACTCTTGAGAGTCTCTCCCCATGAGATGAAATTTGGAATAAGACAGGTTCCTGGGTCCAGGACACATGTGACATTTATGTCATTTCACTAAGAAAAAGTGTTTTAATGAAGTTCTTGTTATATTTTGTTTTAATTACCTTCTTGGGCCCGTTACAAATAGGTCACATCCTTCACTTTTAACAGACAACAACAACAACCAATGAAACTATATTAAGTTATGGTCAGTGACAATGTAAAAAGTACAATTCAATTCTACAAATAGTTATTACCTGATAAAGTCAAGTTTTTAAAGAATCAGTTAAACTAGAGTAGATAAGTCAACACTGTAAAAAATTGTTAAAGATAGAATAATAAGATACCAAAGGGACTTTTAAAAAAATGAATTCTCCAAAGGACATTGTTATAACCAATTTTTCTAGTTGCATACAAGTAGAGGAATTTTTTTTAATGTGAGTCAAAGGACTTTCAAAATGTTTGTTACTTGCATGGACATTGGCTTCTATTAAATTTCATGTGATAATTTAAAGTTAGAATAATTAGAATAATCAACATTCTAAAATGCAATTCACTAACATATTTTGCATAGAAAGTATTGCAGTCTGAAATGCACTCAAAACAAAAGTTTTAAATTGCTGAAACTGTAAGTATATAATGATAACCCAATCCAAAGGTCAAAAAACAAAATTAATTCACACTAAATAAAATAAATCAATGAATTAATAGGATTAAGAAAGCTTTGCCTTATAAAAATGTGATTTTTATAAGGACTAGCTTTACATGAATGCAGTTTTTAATCCATTCAAAGCCTAATCCAAGTTTAAGGATTCAAACAAAAACTCCCTAACATTTTAATTTGTACTCACAAGAGGTTCAATCAGACTAAGACATTTAATTTGGCAGGCTCCTTTTTAACAGGTAAAGCTACCTCTTTAGTTTGCCTGAGTTAATGAAGTGGATGAGTTCCAATGATTTTGAATGCAAAGTGAAATCAGGTGAAACCCATTTTCCATCAATGTGCATTGTAAAATTGTAGATTTTCATTTCCATACATCAAACAACACACTCTAGAATAAATTATCTCAGATGAAAATTGAATAAGAGACAAATTATGATGCAACACATCACCAAAACCTTTGTGCATTTGCAACACTTGGCACCACTTCCTCCTAATCTGTTAGTTTCCTACCTCTGCTTCCTGGACAGAATCATTTTCTATATTAACTCATGCCTGAGAACTAGTATCTTCTGTCTGCCGTGCAGTCTTCTAGAACCTTTCATCTATTCACCTTCATGATTACTCTGTTAAATGGGTAGCCCTGGGATCATCATCATCTGCATATTACAAATGAGAAAACTGAGGCCAAATTATGGCCTTGGCCACATAAGTAGAATTTAGGTTTATACAAGGTGGTCTGACTCCAAAGCTCTTATTTAAAAAATATATTATTTCTTTTATTTTTATAGATAACACATACTGACAATATTTATAAAACAAATTTACTGTTAATGAACCCCCATCTTATCCCCGGTGTCAGGAGAGAGAACCTTGCCAGCCTTACCGGAAACTATCCCCTTGTCTCCTCCTACCCACCCTCCACCACTGCCAGGGTACACAAAAGTGACTATTGAGAATTGCATCCCTCCTTTTCGTCATAGTTTTTAATCACTTGAATGTGCATTCCTAAGCTCTGTCGTTAGTCTTGTCTATTTTTTTTAAATATAAGTCTCTTTTAATATATAGGTTCCCCTCTTGTATTAGAATTTTTCAAAGAAACAGAATCCAAAGGACAGATGATAGATAAATAGATAAATAGATAGATAGGTATGAGGTGTAATAAAAAAAAAATACAGTGAATGTCTAAACAAAAAATTCCTTACAGTAAAAGGAACATTGCCATTAACACCCCTTAAAATACTCCCCCTCACTTTGAACACACGTATCCCATCGTTCTTGCCACTTTCTGAAGCGGTTCTGGAAGTCCTCTTTTGTGAATGTGTTTAGTTGTGCTGTCATGGCTGCCTTGATGTCATGAATCATTTCAAAACATTTACCTTTTGTGGTCATTTTGACTTTCGGAGGAGCCAGAAGACGTGTGGTGCTGAATCCGGTGAGTAAG
Organism: Lyroderma lyra; assembly: GCA_004026885.1. Taxonomy (NCBI): domain Eukaryota; kingdom Metazoa; phylum Chordata; class Mammalia; order Chiroptera; family Megadermatidae; genus Lyroderma; species Lyroderma lyra. The sequence continues at coordinate 196,422 of PVJL010002076.1, forward strand.
GTAGATGATGACACACTGTAATGTTTTTATTTGACAGAAATCGCCATACCAGAGGTGATGTGTGACCTGAATTGATTCCGATATTTTGAGGGGGATTAATGGCAATGAGTCCTTTACTGTGATTGATTTTATATATTTGTGTGTGTGTGTGTGTGTGTGTGTGTGTGTGTGTGTGTGTGTGTGTAATTTAGACCTTCACCATATTTTTTATCACACCTCTTTCTATATATATAGGTATATAGAGAGAGCTATAGAGAGAGAGAGATGTATAAGAGGTTATTTATTATAGGAATTGACTTATGTGATTATGTAGGCTGAGAAATCCCACAATCTTCAGTCTGCAAGCTGGAGACCCAGGAAAGCCAGTGCTGTGATTCTATCAGAGTCTAAAAGCCTGAGAATCAAAGAGCTGCTGGTATAAATCTCAGACTCTGCAGACCCAAGAACCAGAGTTCCAATGCCCAAGGGCAGGAAAAAATGGGTCTCCCAACTCAAGAGGAGGTTGGGAATTCACCTCTCCTTCACCATTTTTGTCCTATTTGGCCCTCAAGGGATTGGATGACACCCAGTGATGTTAGTGAGGGAAGATGCCCTTTACACAGTCTACTGATTCTAATGTGAATTGCTTCCACAGACACCCCCATAGACACACGAAGAAGCAATGTTTTACCTGTTAGTTCAGCATCCCTTAACCCAGTCAAGTTGACACAGAATTAACCATGACACCCTTCTGTCATTTTTTTTAAGCAGTTTATTTGCTGAAGAAGCTGGATCATTTGTTCTGTGAAGTTTTCCAGGATCAGGCTTTTGTTGCCTGTGTTTTTGTGATGTAGTTTACCATATTTTGCCATATATAATGCACTTTTTGGTCCAAATTTGTGAGGGAACACTAAGGATGTACGTTATATATATGGGTAGTGCTAATTCCATATCTATATAAATATTTTTAAAATTCTTTTATTTATGCTTATGTGTTAAAAGTCTAGCTCTAGAAATCAATAATGATATCCATATGTAGAATAATACCCTAGAATACAATAATTGGTGTTTTTATACACAAAAATTTTGTACATAAAATTTCTTATAACTTGTATCTGTTCTTGTGTTTTGTAATTATTACATACAATCTCTTGTGCCATATGTTAGAAAATAAATGCTAGAATTCCTTTATGATACAAAAAAACTAGCCCCTCAATATAAACGAATAAAAATTTGAATCAAAAAATAAAATGAAAGATTTTCTTTCCTGAAAGTTTGGACCCAAAACGTGGGTGCACGCTATACATGGGAGCATATTATACATGGCAGCAGATGGTAATTTTTTTCCACTGTCCTCTGTATTTCTTGTCTACTCGCTTGCTTTGCTTGAAGAACATTCAACTTCAAGCTCTCCTTTCCTTCTCCTAGTATGTGCCTGCAGTACTCTGGTCTACTCTGCATGCTTGTGACAGCTAAGAGTTGCTTCTCCAGTAGGAGCTATGTATTTAACCCTGATCACTGGTTCTTATAAATGCCCATCAGAGGTCAAGTTCCAGGGGTGACAGAATATATGTGGGTTCAAGGCAGAATGAGAACAATAAGGAAGATTCTTTCTTCATAAAGTTAAAAATTTTCCCTTCTAAAGGAGTATGCTTTATTGTGAAATTTCAGTTGTCCTTCTGTTGTACTGTCAGCATTTTCCTTTTGTTGTTGCTTTATTGGTATTTTTGTTTTGACAAGATAAAATATTAGAAATGCAATGTTAGCCTTCATTCTTTTTTATTAGGCTGATTTACAAAATTCTAAAGTTTTGCCAACAGTACTTTAGCTTGACAGTTCTGCAGAAAATTACAGTTTTAAATTTTCATAAAAATATGATTTCTCTTAACCAGTTTTGTTTGATACATTTTTTTTTCCTAAAGTCTACTTTGAGGAAAGGTAACTGTGATTTGTTGAAACTATTGAATAAAACTTATTCTATCTCAAATGTATTCCATGACTAAAACTGCTATACAGTTTTTGGAAAAGAGAAAAGCAACTTGTTTTTTTAATACAAGAAACTTAAAAGTTCATCTCCTGGAAAGTGTGGCGACAAAGGTGGCTAAATAATGCTCCTGTGGACATTTCTGGATCTGTTCCTTGATCAGATTGCTTCCATTCACACCTATTGTTGTTCTGGAACTCCATGCCTTCCTGGCAATGCCAATATAAATTCTCAGCACAGGAAAGATTTACTTGTTGAGGAAGAAATATATCATGATGGGAGGAGAACTGACTGGGTGGTGAGCACACAGTGCAACATACCAATAACATAGTATAGAATTGTACACTTGAAACCTACATAATTTTACTCACTGATGTCACCTCAACAAATTCAATATTCAAATTAATAATATTAAAATTTATAATAATGAAATTTAAAAATTATTTTAAAAAGTAGCCACTTTTGTTTGTTTCCATGACTTGGCCACCATGAACAGCCCTTCAATAGATGACTGGATAAAGAAGCTGTGGTACATATACACAATGGGATATTACTCAGCTATAAGAAAAGATGAAATACTGCCATTTGCGACAACATGGATGGAATGTGGGATCATCATGCTAAGCAAAATAAGCCAGACAGAAAAAAATCAAGAACCATATGACTTCACTCACATGCAGAATATAAAACTGAATGCAACAAAGACACAAAAACTCATGGACATTGACAATTGTTTAGTGGTTACCTGAGGGTGAGGAAGGAGGGGGATAGCAGGGAGGGGAAATCAAATACATGGTGATGGAAAGAGAACTGACTCTGGGTGATGAACAAATAGACAGTGCACTGTAGGATTGTACATCTGGAAGCTATGGAATTTTTGCTGACCAATGTCAAAAAATTTAACAATAAAAAATAAAGAAAGAAAAATTAGCTACTTCGTTTGATGCTCTTCAGCATATACGAGCTAAATAAAGTGATCTGGGATATTTTATATTATGTAAGAAAGGCAATCCAAACTCCCTTTCTTTCCTGGCTTAGCTTGTTAGGTCCTCAGTGGTCACAAACTGTGTGGTACAGGATCAGTCACAGCCTCCTGCTATTTATTGAGCATCCATGGTCACTGGCTGACATGACATTGAATAGAACATTGTATTGTTGCTCAAAGTCATTTTGTCTTCGTTCTAAATGACTCAACCCATCAGAAGAAATTTATTACGGACATGTAACTCACCTATTTAGTCCTCGTGAGATTGATTTGTTATGAAGTTACTGGCTGTAATGTCTTTGAGAGGGTAGACCTTCATTTTAAATAAAGTCAGCCTCATCTGTGGATTTCAAAGCATGTCTATATAATACAGTAAGTCTGTGTTAAGGAAATGGGATGAAGCCAACTGTTAAAAATGAGAAAATGTGTGTGAGAGGCTTTAGAACCAACTGTGTTACATGGAGGTTTTGAATTAGGAGCTTCAGATCATATTGAAGGTTAATACTGTTTCTGAGTGTATTTTTAATCCTATAGAAAGTTAGCACTCTTAATTAGATGATGTGACTTTAGCATCCCTATGCTGTCTGCTCCCCACAATATCAAAACCTTCTTCCAAGCCCACTTCCTTTTTTGGGATCCTTCTAACTGCTCCATCATGTTCATTTTTAAACATATATGTTGTTATCTCTTAGGCAACCAGAGCTTTTTGTCAGCCTCCTGCACCTCCACACTTTCCTAAAATCCTTTACAGCAGTAGTGTTCAACGTTTTGGCTTCCCAGGGCCACATTGGAAGAATTGTCTTGGGCCACATATAAAATACACTAATACTAATGATAACTGATGAGCTCAAAAAAAAAGTCACAAATAAATCTCATAATGTTCAAAGAATTTGTGTTGCGCTGCATTCAAACACATTCTGGGCCACAGGTTGGAGAAGCCCGCTTTACACCCCTGGAAACATGACCACATCTCATGTTCTTCTGGATCTCCAGGATTGCTAAGGTTTCTTTAGTCTGTCAAATGATTGCGAGCTAATCTGATGAACTGATTCACAACTGAAGCATTTAAGGAGAAGTGACTTACCAGTAGATAAGGCCATTCTTCAAATACTCAGGTTTTAATTGTAATTTAGCAGTGATCCTCTGCAGGCTGTACTGGTTACTGGAGTTTGAAGTTAGAATTTTCTGGAATGACAACCCAATGGCTAATGGGCCCTGAATAGCCTGATAATTGGTACGTGAGACCTCTGGCAACAAGAGGGGTTCTGAAAGCCCCTCTAGCTCATGGCAGTCTAAAATAGACATAGGCAAAGGCTTGTAAAGTCCCCATGACGTTTTTAAGAGATCTGTTGTAAATAATCTGGTATTGCCAGTTCAGTCTGTCCTGGATTTATCACAAAAGAAAATAGAATTTTCTGCTGCAAGATATTAGAAGTACTGGGGTCTTAAGCCAAATACTTGAGTTTTACTGCTTGGCTTCTTCCCTTTGGCTACTACTTTGCAGATGGAATAGTTGAGAGGGAGGATGGAGAATTTGAGGGGGTGGCTGCTCTGTGCAGTTGATTTTGTTTATTTTCTAAATGACCTGGCACAGTGTAGGCAGAGGCAATGCATGTTTCCTGACATTGGGCCGGTGATGTATGGCCTGACCTTCAAAATGAGGAACATCTCTGTAGGCGAGAGTATAACCGTGCAAACGCTCTTATCCCATATTGCTCGACAGTTTGCAACCAGTACCAACAAAAAGTACCCACCCTGCTGAGTTTGCTGTATAGGAGTTTTAGTGTGAACGTTTTGGCAAATGCAGGGCCGAGTGAAGCCATAGAATCGATGTCATTTACAACACAGCTTTGTGGTCGGTTGTTCTTGCTTCTCTTTCAGTCTTCGAGGTTATTTCTGTAGATGGTTTATCTAACTTTATAATGAATTTGCATCTGTTTAAGTGAAAGCATAATCCTTCCCTTGGGTGTCCTCTTAATTGATACCAGGTATGGTCCACCTTCTTTTTAGTCTTAATTTCACATAAGCCCAGTGGATACCCCTCTGCCATCTCTTTCATTCAGTATGAAGAGCCACCGGCAACTGCTTTGTGGTGAACAGCTTACATGTCTGTTGTCTGCTCCGCACTGTTAAGGCTTTGGTTTAAATTTCCTCCCAAACATTGCAAAAAAAAGGATGGCATAGCAACATGTTTTTTATAGTGTGATAGCCAATATATGAAATATCTTAAAATATATACTTGAATGCATTCTCCTTCTGGAAGTGCTATTATCACACTTTGTAGCACCTTTTAGGGACATGAAAGATTCTCTTAATTCTGAAGAAATAGTTATTTTGGGAACAGGAATGGCCTACAAGTCAGAGGACCTGGATTCTAGTTCTAACTTTCCCAACAACTTGTATAATTTACTGCAAGATACTGAATGTATTTGTGACCGTAGTTGTTTATATATAAAATGGCAAGCTCTTTTTGGATCAGTGGTTCTCATCTCTGTTTGCACATAAAATCATTGGGGTTGCTTTTTGAAGTAATACCAATAACCAACCAGCTATCATCCTAAACTAATTTCAAAAGGAATATCTAGAGAGGATACTCAGGTATTGGCAGATTCTAAAAGCTTCCCAAGTCATTCTAATATGCAACCAGGGTTAAGAACCAATGGATTTGGTGATTTCTAAGGTCCTTGATAGCGTCAAGATTGTATGATTCTAATCTGTTGTCAAATCTTTGGGTTGTTGTTTCTTCTATCTTTGGAGTTAAATGGATTCATGGAATTAGACAAGTATATTAAATCAGCCCATGCAGTCTGCACAGGAACAGTCAAAACCAAATGTGTGTTATAGAGTATATTTTTTACACTGTCATTCTTGAATTTTGTGCATAAAGTTGTTAACGATACAGAATACTAGTTCTCCCTCACCCCAGGTGATTCTGATTCAGTAGATATAACTTCAGTAGACACTCAAACTCCATGTTAATATGCATCTTCACCATCTCTCCCATTTGGATTTACTGATCTCATGTTTAGAAATACTGTCCTATACCCTGTAGTCTTTGCCTAACTCTTTCTTAAATAACAAAGGCATACAAGACATGACTCTTCTGATTTACAATAAAATGGGTTGAGTTTCTCTCTATTTGTTTCAATAGTGCTGGTATGGATGGTATTAGAAGCAAATGTTAAGATTGGGCATAGTATATTTTGAGTGAATTTTGAGTTATCCTTGGAACTACAAGATTGCAAGTTAGAATTGTAAGGGGGCCATCTAGTGGATAAGCATACAGACCTGTTGCATCTTGTCCAAAGGTCTTTGCCTTACAGGTTTCATCAGCGTGTGTATCTAATTAAGTATAGCTATAGACATTAAATATGTATGTTTATACAATTGATTTTATATTCATATTAAATATGTATTAAATTTTAATGGATTTTTAAATTTTATGTTTTGCTTTTTGTTTCAAAAAATAAATTCTCATCATTTTATAAATAGCAGCCTATATTTTATGTTATTCTAATCCTTTTATGAAATGTGAATACAGAAATTAATAAGCCAATATTTTTCCATGAAATAAATCACATCCTGTTTGTAAGGGCATAAAAATATGCAAGTAACTAAAACATGCTTTTAAAATTCCCAGTAAATAGTCCTTGGATTTGAATGTAGAAAGGATTTTAGGACTTAAAAATGGTTTTTGCAATTAGAGAAGGCAGACATAGTGTGATGGATTCAGTATAAGACTTTACCATTTTTATATATTCTGAAGTTTTTAACAGTCCATAACAAATGCATTGGGTTGATTAGGGCACTGCCAAAAATTTACATCATGCTACTCACCAAATCATGTACAACCATCAGATATTCATCCCTCAAAGGAACATCCTCCTATTTGGTGCATGTTACTTTTATAATGCAGAAAAGAAATTAGATATTTGAGCGAGTTTGTCTTTTACACATAGACAAACAAGTTTATAGAAGGGCAAATCTGCCCAAGACATTCATTTTTCTAAGCCCATATTTTAAGGTATTTTCCCAAGAAGAATTTTAAAAGTTTAGCATTTTAAATTAAATTGAAACTATTCTACCATGGTTTTGATTGTGTCAAGTTCTGCCTGGTCATTTCTTCTTCCCCTCTAGTCATACTCCTGGATGGCCTCCATTTGTAGCTGACTGCTGTTCAAGTAACTTTCAGGGTTTCTCCCCCAGGGCTGCCTTTTCCCTTCTTGCCTCCAGGATCTAGGCTCCCAAAGGTCTGCTGGATGCCACTTTTTGATATTCTGCCACCATCTCAACATGCCCCACATCAAATTATTAATAGATACCTTTTCACCTCTCCTGTTTTAGTTCTGTACTTTAAAGTTTTTTATGGTCTTCATAGGAAGAAACAATTCTAGTCCTCTTTAATCTTCCTTCTTTCTAATCCTCCTTCCCCATTTTCTCTCTTAGTCCTACCTCTAAATTCTTCTGGCTTCATTCCTTTGAGATACTCCACACTCTGCACAATAAGGCTTATAAATTAGCAGTCCACAATCTGTGTTTTATGCCCATTTGCAAATGACTGTTCATTTGCCGGCTTGAAAACGTTAATGTTAGAGGACAGGCAAATTGCTTAAGGTACAAATTTGGTTTATTTTCACTCAGTAATGGTTAATGGCAGGTACGTTAGGATATGGTGCTGATAATTATTCTATAGTCAAATTTTGGATGTACAAGTAAGTAAAGAGAGGTAGAGGGGATGTTCAAAGGAACAATAAAAGAGCCCATTGAATTTTATTTTAAACTGTCCAAAAACAAAAAGAAAGAAAAAAAATCCATTTTTGCTTTAGTCACAACCTTCCTCTTTATCTGTATCCTTGTATTTCTGTTTTTTTTTTCTTTTAACAATTTCTAATGTATGTTTTCCTGCTATATTTAGGTAAATTATCTTTAAATTCATTCTTGACAAAAGAAGAAGAGTAAAAGTAAATACATAAATATCTTCCGGGGTTGCTACATATAAAACAAACGCTATTGAAGTGCCACTTTTTATGAGTGTATGTGTAAATGTTTCAGTGGTGAGAATTAACAAGTCATGTCAGAAAAACATACAGGAAAACCGCTAAGAAAGCAACTTAAGGAATCCTGTCAAATGAGTACCATGACTTGTCATTGAATAGATTATAGATGCAATTCAAAAAAAGGCAAATAGAGTGATTGTTACATCACTTATTTAGTTAAAATAGCCTGAATGTTGTAGCATAGGGGATCATATGTGCTAGGCAGCCTATGATTTAATGAACTGATCTTAATATTGAAAACTGGTTCTTTCTTTCCGGAGGTATGGTTGAATTTATGCTTTAGCCAGCCGGTTTCCACCAGACTCTATTTGAAAGTCAATTGGTGAATCATTTCTGATGCCTCATTGAGCATAATGCTGAGCAGCAAGATTTCTGTGTTCTATTAATGTCTTTAAGCAGCACCAAACAACCAGACACATCAATGGAAATATCAGTCACATCATTTGCCTACCATTCTATGGGAAAAAAACAGTTGACTGAGAACTTCCTAATTATTTCAGCTCTTTGGGTAGCTATTTTCTAGTAAACATGCTTCTGTATGGAGATATGCTAACACTGTGTTATAGAAATATAATAAGTTTTGACTGAAATAAAAGTGCATTCATGGATGTAGTCTCTCAAAATATTGCAATGTTATTTCAATTTTAAGACATGAAAGTAAATAACTTGTCTATGAATTTATTGAACAAGGATATGGTAAATAATATCAAAGTTGCCCTGGATGTTGGCCTGGGGGTGGGGGAGATTGACCATTTTGTGAGATCTTTAACAAGATGATTGAGCTCTTATTCTGGTTAGCTTAGAATGACTGCATTTTGGGTTAGCCATGTCTAACATACACCAAAAAGATTGACTGTTGCAGTAAGCAGTGAATGTCAAACCCTCTTAGGGTGTTTATCCTTCTATTTCTTCTGTTTATTAATTTATTTCATTTCAAGGTCACAACTGCAGTACCTTCTATGGCCAACATTAGAAATAAGGACATCTTTAATGCATTGATGTTGTTAAATTGCTATTCAGTAGAATAAAACCACCCCTTGCAGTAATGGGTGAGAACTTGCCTTTCACCTAGAGCCAACTTCATTAGAAATTCATGCTCACAGCCCAGAGAAAAACAGAGTTTTTATGAGGTTTCAACAAGTAATATATCTGCATGATGGGTTGTTCCAAGAAACTGAGCAAATGGAAATGTCAGTTTGCAGAAACTGTCAAAACCAACATAACCTAATTTAGAATTGCTGCTTATTTAATAAACCACCAGTAGCCCTACCAGATAGAGTCCTGTCAATCATGCAGAAAAAATGCTTGCTCCTTCTGCACTTAAGTTTATAGACACCCTCGCCTCTGCTAATGGGAAATGAGCATTAATTAGATGTAGCACCCAATCGTTAAACAGCAGCAAGCCTAGTTAGTGTTTTTAGCTATGAAATGCTACATGCCCCGATCAGGGTGTCCCTTAATGTGTCAAAGCAGGACCCCAGTGTGTATGCTCTTAATAACACAGCGTGTCTCACTCCAAGCTTTACACATGGAACATTTTCAAAAATACAGATTGATCAGTAATTTCACTAATGTAGTGATTATTATGTGCATTTGAGTTGCAGATATTTTCAATATGGAGCTTCCAGAATCAGTGGTAGGTACTGATTCAAGGCCCTTCGTATCAAATTCTAAGGATCCCAAGTATTACTGCTTTGCATATTAACATGTCTTTACCACCATCAGTCTGAATTCATGACCTGTGGTTGTTAGTTATTGTAAAACAAATGTGTTAGACTGGAAATGGCAGACACTGCTTCAATAAATTATACACCTAAAGTGGATGGTGTTCTAAACCAGCAGTAGAGAAACTCTGAGGCGGGGGTGGGAGATGGCCAGAGTGTGGCGATAGGAGGGGTGTGTAGAGAGGTATTCCTGAAGAAGAACATATTCATGCACTTTTAATTGCATAGAATCATTTGATTGCAAGTTTCAAAGACAGACTGCAAAAGAATGTAATCATTTCTCTGCATGTTGGCACAATATAAATTTAGGGGGAGTCTGTGGAGGAAATGATACGAGAACAGCTGAATGAACTCAATAGCTATGATGGGGAGTGTTCCTTATTGTTGAGAATGGAAAAGAGTGAGGAAGCACAGTGCACCAGATTTGGCAGCAAGCTGTGTTTCCTCAGTGCAGTAGATCCCTATTGCTCATGAGTATTGTAGAAAGACCTACACACCTGCTTCTGTTATTCTCCAGCTGAATGATGATTACAGACTTTATAAATAGACTTTCTTTCCTCTTTGCTAATGTTTCCTCATATGGGGGAGAAGGTAGGTGATCTGGCTATCAAAAATATCACCTGGGGTTGTTATACCCTGCAGCCGGTGTTCAAGAAATGAAAGCAGATGATTTTGGTTGACAGTTTTGGATGATACAATGTTTCCAACATCTTTCATCCCATTCTTCAGTGCTTCTATTTGTTCTTCCTTAATCACCTATTAATACTAATCATTTTGGCTCCAAAGGCCTGTTACCTAGAGTCATACTGACACATTTTTGTCATTGTTTGACATTGCTTTCCATCAACCTCACAGTTGTGTAATTTCTTTCCATATGCCATTTCTTAAGCCCATCCTTCCTTTACTACTGAGATGCCAAAAAAAGGTATGTATACACATTTTAAGCAATGTTACCTATGTATTACTTTTTGAAATTGAATTGAATTACAGTTGCAATGTGTAATATGACATTTACTCAAAAGATGGCATTGATCAAATGAATGCTAGTGTCACTGTGCAACAGGCAGGACAGTCAAAGAAAATAGCAGAAGCACAGTTGTCATGCAGCAAGTGCAAGACCATTTTGAAGTGGTATTTGAAATTTGAGAATGTTGTTTGAGGTTCCTCCATGCTCTCCTGATTTAACACCCCTTGACTTCTACCTGTGGGGGACCTTAAAGGATGTGGTGTGTCATAGAAAACCGGCTACACTGGCGGTACTTGAGGTAGAAACTGAAACAGCATGTGCAGCGCTACAAGTGGACACTTTGGTCAGGGTTGCTCAAGCAGCAGTTTGCCATAATCAGAAGTGTCTGGACACTGATGGTAACCACTTTGAGCACCTCTTGTAATTGCAAAGTCAAACATGACTTGCACTCATCTTTTCTTACCGGTATATATTGAGTATTACAATTTTAATACAGTTTTTTTTCCTTTCTTAAAATGTGTATACTTTTTTTTCACACTCTCTGTATTTACTTAATCATGTGTGAATCTGGGAGTCACCCTCTTGTTCTACATGACAACACCCTCTCACATGGTTTCTTTGCTCCTGAACTGTCTCGATTTCTATCTAATGATTGTAGATCACAAAGACCCAGTTTTGCCATGCATTGGGTTTGGGATGGTAGAAACATCATTTTATTGGTATCATCAGTTCCTCACAATTGTTCATCATGTGCATACAGTCACCTGTAGTAATTATAGACTATGGGTGTTAGCAGGTGAGGGGTCAAGTGTACAGGGTGGATGTGAGCATGTATAAACCGGAGACTAAATTGTCAGTGAAGTCAGAGTCAGATGTGACTGTCTGTAGTAGTAGAGTCTTATTAGTAGAGATGCAGTAGAGACATGAACTAGAACTTCATTTTCAAAACAAGAAGATTTCATACTCGCTTTTTTCCTACCAGTGACCTCTTAATAGCCAGTGATTAAGTACTTCAGATTAAGATTTACAGAGAAGTTTAAGAAATCAGAATTTAAACTATCTTTCCTGTATTTGTGTATATTTTACAAAGCTTTCATTCAAAAAGATAACAATCCTTAAAGAGATTTATATACTATATATGCCTTTCAATCAGAAAAATGGAATTATTGACAGTAAAACATTTTCTTTCATGGTCTGTGTTTAAATTGTGTCCCTTTATTCATAGTAATCTATTTAGAAATGTATCTTGTTTAGTCTAATCTCAGCTACAGAACTGGAAGAGTTCTTTTCTTCATCATCAGTCCTGATTTTTTTTATTTGATAGAGAATTGTTACAACTAAATTATAGTACTTTCAAAATAATCAATTTTTTACACAAAGACTTTGAATATCACAGCAGGTTACATTTCCCATTTTCAATGGTAATTTTTAAAAAACTGCATTGTGTGCCTTAGGGTTCTGTTGCTTCTGAAACAAATCATCAAAAACTTAGTGGCTTAAAACAACACAATTTTATTATCCTGCTTCTAGGGTTAGAAAGCTGACACAGGTCTCCATGATCAACGTGTTGATATGACTGCATTCTTTTCTGGAGGTTTTATAAGGGAAAAATCCATGTCCTTAGATTTCCCAACTTCTAGAGGCTGTCCATATTCCATGGCTCATGCCCCTCTTTCATGATCTTCAAACAGAGTGGTATTTCATGTTTCTGACCATTCTTCAGGAGGCCCATCGCCGTTTCCGACTACTGTCCTGCCTACCTCTTCTACTTTTAAGGGTCCTTATGATTACAGTGGACCTACCTGGATCAATCAAAATAATATTTCAAGGTCATCTGATTAGCAATATGAATTCCATCTGCAACCTTAATTAAGCTTTTCCATGTAATCCAGCATATTCACAAGTTTGGGAGATTGGACTATGGACTGCTTTGGGGAAAGCTATTATTGTCTACCACATAGTGGTATATGGTTATGGAAAATATATATGTGTGTGTGCATATACATATATATCTATTTTAATCAAAGTCTGCCCATGAAAACAAACATCATTAGGATAGATTAAATATTTTTTGTTGTTTTTTTACTTTGGCAGTAGATATTTACCTACAAAATGAAAGGAAATCAACCCAATGATACAGTGTGTCCTTGGAATAAATTTGGGAACTAGAAATTGTTTCTAAAAATAAATACATATATGACATGAAATTTAAGTACAGAACAATAGAATTTGTCTCAACTAAAAGCAATGTTCTGTGGAACTGATACATAAGGCAAATTCCAGAGTATAACTGCAGATTTTAAGAAAGACTGAAGTTAGAAAATTGCTAACATTTCCAAACTCTTTTCTATGTGCCACTAACCATTAGCTATGAACCAATAACCATGTAATGTTTCTGTGACATTGTATTACACAAATGAATAAAACATTTACTTTTTTTTCTGTCAAATGGTACAATTTTTCAGGCCCAATTCTAAATTCCTAAATTGAGGGATTGAGAGCAAGCTCCTAAACACTCATCCAGAATTTATTTGGCATTGTTAGACACAGAGTATATGCCCATGAAACTTTGTGTGCACTTGCAGTGCAGGAATATTTGGCATTTGGGGTTACGGGTTGAGATAATCCAGTGATTCCTATTGGATATAGGAACTAGTAGGCATAAGATACAGGGACATGTTCTTAAGGCAAACATACAGTGTAGTGGCATCAAATGAGGTAAGAAATTGATTAGGGAAAAACCGTTTGGGCTGGACTAAGCAGTTCTTTACACAAAGGCATCATGATGCAATTGTAAAAATGCTGAATTAGGCTACAAGAGGCTTAGTTTCTGGTCCTGGCTCTGTGCCTAATGATCTGCATCCTTTTGAAGAAGTTAAAGAACAGATTTTTGCCTCATTTCCCTCATTTTAAAAATGAGGTGAGGTGGAATCACTGCTGAAGTTCTCTGTTAGTCAAAGCTTCTGTGATGTGGTGTTGTAATTTGTTTTAAATGGCCACCACATGCTTCACATTCCCTGTGGTGGCTTGCAGAAGAAAGAGGATCGGGCTGAAAGGAGGAAATACAGCAGGTAGACGTGATATGGCAATGATCTTGCAACTACAAGTATTGGAAACAGAGAGCTCCCTGAAATGCTGAGAGCTAAAAAGGGCTCTTTCACACCTCTCCTTGCTACTTTACAGTTTTCTGAGTTCAATTCCAATGGCAATGGTAAATGTGGCAGGGTCTTAAAAAGAAATAGCATCAGGAGGTTTTACTGTAGTTCTGCCTTATTGTGTATGGAATAGACTTGATACTAGAAAGTTGATAGCAAAGTGAATTTCTCTGTATAAGGTTTTTTTTTTTCCAACTGACTTCTTCTATAGAACTGCAGCTGCACTTCCAGGGGAAGATAAATGGTCCTACAAGATGCAGTAAAATCAGAGAGTGTTATCAGTGTAGAGATATGATATAATCACTAACAAAATCTAGCCCATGCCCACATTTAACTGGTGAGAACCCTTAAAGGCTTCACAATTCACTTAGGGTGATAAAGCCAGTTAATGACAAGACTCAGGATAGAGACTCAACCTGGTCTTTCACAAATTCACCTTTGTTCCACCTTTTATGCTGGAACTGTCTGTGATTACATACACTACTATAGAGGGAACTTTTCATTTATCTATGGAGAGTGTTTCACATTAGTCACTAATTTTAGTAAGAGTTAATGCTTCCGTGGCACTGCGTGACTGCCAAGCATGATTCTAGATGCTTTACTCATAGAGTTTTATTACCTCGTTTAATCATCCCAACAATTCTGTAAAATTGTTCCATTTATACTCCTATATTACAGAGAAGGGAACTGTAATAAATGCTAAAAATGGGATTTGAACCCAGACAGTTGGGCTCCAAACCCTGTTTTCTCAATTATGCTATAATAGCTCTGACCTCAAATGTTAGAAGAAAAATTATACAACCAGGTTGAACCTGGATTCTTTCATCATCACAGTCATATGAGGTGACCCACTTTATTATGTGGATCTTTAAGTTATATGTGTCACTTTTCTCTGTAACTGAGGCTCATTCATTCACATGTAGTGACTGAGCATTTATCACACGTACAGGACTTCACCAAATGTTTTAGGGGCTTCCGAGGATAATACTGTAGCTCTACATGAAAGCATGCATGATACAAGAGTACAATTCAAAGTACAATAAATAACATTGATTGCAGCAGTTCGTAGATATTACACATCCATATTTAATATGAGCCAGGCTTTGTGCTAGGTGCCTTGCATATATCATCTCATCTAATTTTACATCAGCCCCTTAAGGCAAGTCATATTTCTCAATGTTATTGATTATGAAATGGAGGCTGGAATAAGAAGGCAGCTTATCCACAATCACAAAGGAAGCAGCAGAGCTGGCATTCAAATCCAGATCTGTGTGAGTGAAACATCCAATTTGATTTTTGCTCCTCTGCCCGGAATCTAATAACCTGATCCTAAGGAAAGAGTAGGCAGTGCACCTTTCCAGGCTCTGCTGGGGGAATGTTACTTCCAAATGCACAGCCAGAATCCTTCGTGGCCTCTCGCTGCCCAGGTCTTCTAGATTCCTGCAGGTTTTAATTGTCTGCCCACACATGATAGTGAGGAGAAATCCTAGAGTTCGCCTGCAGCTTTTCTACTGGGCTCTGCCCACTGATTAAATTTAAGACCATAGTATTACAAAGTATTGTAGGAGTCTGAGTGATGAAATGAATGAAAATAGAGATGTGCAACTAACTTGCTAAATATATGATTTTAACTTAAAAAGTAATGATTACTCCTCCCCCCTTTCCTGCTACTCTTCTACTTTATTTCCCATTATTCCAATGTTATTTCTCTCATCTACGTGAAAATCTACTCCCCCTAAGATCTGGAGCCTTCCTTTGATGCAGTCACTCATTTAGAAACCGGACTGAATCTCTTTCCTTTCACTAAATAATGAGATGGTTTCAGCTTTTTATACCTATTAAGTGACACTCTTGGAATGAGAAGGATGGCATTTCTACCTTTTAGAGGCTTAAACTATTAAACAATTCTCTCTTCTCTTCACTTCTTGTCTCCCCCCACCTCTCACACACATGCATATCAACATTGTGTAATTCCATACGTATCCCTGTTATCTATTTGTTTCCAGCATTATGGCTACTTACAGCTTAGGGAGGTAACTGTGTATGTATTGTATTTAAATGGAGACTTGTCAAGACAAACACAGTCTCTCTGACACTGATGCTTGCAGTCAACACAGGCAGAGAAAGTTGATAGCTGCATTAAAATTTTTGCAATTGGCTGCCATAGAAACCAATGCAAGAGTGACTTTGCAGTGAAATATGACACCTCAGGGATATGACTGGTGAATCTTTGACACAGAAAGCGAAATAAATTAGAAAGCAATTTTATAGAGACCCTTTTAGATCCTCAAAACTAGAATCTCAAAGCTCTTGAACCAACTTTAATTATTTAGAAAAAGAAAACACATTGGTTCTTGGCATTCTTAAATTCATTGAAAAGACTTTCTTTAGACGTTAATAGCACTTGATGGGAGAATTACTTTATTTAGAGCATTCTGCTCACCTCAAAAATTATTTAAAGATTATAATTGATGACTAAAAAAATTAGGCTTCTCATCTTCCATCCCTAAATCAAAGCTGGCATAAAATTTCAGAAGTCAAGGTTTAACAGTCAACAAATAAACATTTGCAAAACTGTAAAATGATTATTTTGTATTTTAAATGCCATTGCATTCACATTTTATGTATTGAGGAGGATGTATTCCCATTCACTCCATATAATGCAAGCAATAAAAATTTCACTATTCGGACTCCCCAGTGAATGAGTTACCTGAGTATTCCAATTAGGTCCCTCTAAGCCCTATAATTTCCGTCTTTAAGAGATGAATCAAATTTGGCAATCCTCGGATATTATAACAAGAACACCTTCATATACATTTTAGCCCCCATAGAGTTCTTCTAGGATCTACTTCCTCTTAACACATAGAATAACTCAAATATAAATTTACTTTTCTCTCTTGGTGATTCTTCAAAATATTTTTTGCATGTTAGTTAATGTGATGTCCCGGTGATTTAGTGTGGGTACAAGTATAGAATCAGAATTGTTAACATCTCTTCCCTTTTTAGGAATGTGACCTTGTGCAAGATGCCTTTAGCAATCAATGCCTCAAGGACAACTGAGCCAAATGCAAGTGGTTAATTTGCCCTCACCTCAGCACCTACATTTAGTAACACCCAAATTCTATTCCTATATATTGTAGAAATGCCTTATGCCTGCAGGTGCCACAGTGATGAGGTATAGGTATCTGTTTCCCCACCCCTGATAATTGACCTACCTCTCACCACCACCATGCTGCCTGGTAATCTGATGGGAGGGGCGATTCTGATAGCAGCCACTGTGACAGTGTTGAAAGATTGCCATGGGATTATTTCTCCTTCCCTCAGTTTTCTCCCCCCGATTTTTCTTCTGCCTCCTTTTGCTACAAAAGCTGGTTTATGTATAAATTACCAACCCATCAGAGAATACATTTCCTTTCAAGTGGGAAATCCAATAATCACAGGATGGTGGGTACCATTTTTATGCTTCGCTCTTCTATGTTGTTGGTTTGTTGCTTGGATCCACAAGGGGGACTCCATTCTGCCCGAGAGGAAAAATTTGCAGCCCCTCCTTCTCTAACCACAGTTGTTTTGAAGTCTAGAGCTGTTCTAAAAATTTCAGCAATCTGAAATTTTGGCTTCAGGCAGGGGAGAGAGTAGTGTGTACTATGCAGATATATGTACGTGTATATGTATTGTCTTGCTCAATAGTAGACATATGTTATATTAATTTGACAAGCTGTTTATTTTTAACATGAGGTGAAACACAGAAATTGATCCTATCTCAAAAATATAAAAAGAATTTTTTTAAGATCAAACAGGAATGAGCAAATCAACAACAAATGCTACAATCATACCTCAGTTGGGTTCATAAACTTGCAAATTAGCTTTGCAAGTTTCTCAGCTATGCCTAGATATTTACTGTGGCATATAATTTTCTAAATGGCTACTTGAAATTAATTCAAGTTCTATATCACAAAATATATTAGCTATGGGGGGCTAATAAAACAAAACAGGCATATTTATTAATTTACCTATTTTAGTCTGTTTGGATAGATATTGAAAAAGAAAAATAAATCAGTATGGTCCTATTATTTCAGGGACTGTTACACAAATGATACTGCACTCACTTGGCCCCCAGGACAGGTAGCAAGGACATTAAGGACAGTAAGCACCATACTCTAATAACACAAGGAAGAAGAAAAAAAGAACTAAGAGAGAAATACAAAACAGGGCCAATCATGGTGAAAGGTAAGCTTGTTAAAAACCAGAAGCTTTAGGATAACATAAAATAAATGAGCTTTGCATAACAAAGAGGTGGGCTTTAGAATGCCCTATTTGGGGTCTAATTTAAACTCCTGGAAAGGAAAAGAGTTATTTGATGGCAGGAATGACATGAAGAGAATAAAAACAGGAAATGTAAGGCCATCTGTGTTTTGTTGTGGCATTTTCAGAAGTTAGGGGAACATACTAGCATTCTTGACACTTTCTAACTCTGGCAAAGTAGTTTTATGCTGTAGATAACTTTGTGGAGAGGTAGAGAAACAAGGCTGGTGTCTAAAAAGGTGACAGATTTCTGGATGTTTCAAATTTTCTCTAAATTAACAAAAGGAAAAGACAAAAATAAATAGAAAGTTGAACACAACTCTTACCACAGACAGTATAAAATGCTCTTACAAATCAAATTGAAAACACCAACAAGTCAGTACAGAAATGAACATATTACATGAATAAACAGTTCATAGGAAAGTCAATTGGCTTTGAAAAATATTTGACTTCTTTCATAATAAAAGGAAACTAAACAAACAAAAACTATACCCATCAAATTACATCCTTTATTTTTTTCATTTAACAATACACTTTCAAGATCTTTCCGTATTAGTACATATGGAATTGTCTCTTTTTCATTGTTGAATGGTATCGTTTGGGAAAAACTATAATTTTCTTGACCAGTCCTCTATTATGCCAATCTTATGCAATTCAAAAAACAATGCACCCATACATGATGTATAACATGGATGAGTATATCTGAGAGATAAATTTGACAATTGCTGAGTCAAAAAGTATGTGCCATTTTGGTTTGGACAGATACCAATAAATTGTTCTGCATATGGGTTCTATCAGCTAATCTCCCATCAGCAATGTAGATGCACCCTTGCCATTTTTTAATGTTGTTAATTTGTTATAATTAGTAGGAACCAGTGGCCTAATTTTCGTCATTAATGCTGAGTGATAGTTTTGAAAATCATGTATAACTTAACGTACCAAATACCAAATCAATGAAATAAAGAAAAGGCATAAGAAATAAAGATAATGCAATTCCCATTTATTACCCAACTTATATAAAAATATTTTTTAATTTTTGAGGTGTTAAGATAATTATTTTCATACACTAATTTAAAAACCATGCAAAAGCTGTGTAACTTACATATGGGCTCTAGATGTACATAAGAACTGCTCATTCAATTTTCTCCTCAGTGTACCTCAACCTCTAACTTATTAATAAGAATATCATATTTTTCTCTTTCACTGGACTTCATTTTATTACTACCCTTGCCACTTCATTCACCCTTCCACTTTAAGGAAAAAAGAAGTCCTAGGTAGGCTGATCAGACATACCATTTTAAACAGGACAATACAACGTTTGTATGTCCCGTTTGTATGGTCAGCCTTCTGATACCTCAAATTTACCCCACTGAGACTAGGCTGACAATATGTACTGTTTGAAACAGGACAGTACCATTGTTTTCTGTCCCATTTAATATGGTACAACTGGTCAGCCTACCTAAAGAGTATAATAAAGAAAACCACAATTAAGAAAATACAAACAACAACTACAGTTTCTCTGAATAATTAGCAATATTTGATGATTATCCTGGTGATACCTAAGTTAATGAACTTGTATGAGAGTATGATGGGCATTAATCTATGCTTCTCACCTGTTGGAAAAATAAAGAAAATATTAAATTATTACAGTATGGCTAATAGGTAAAACCTCAGAGGGCCAGTTCACTGAGTGCTGAAAATGTTATTCTTTTGAGACTTCTCATTCCCTTTTAAGCATTTGAAATCAGTGGTAGAGAATGATTTCTCTTCCAATAATACAGAGGCAACTTTATTGTCACTTCAGGTCTCTTCTGAAGTATTATTCTTTATTCTTTTTGCTGCATGATATCTAAAATATTAAGAATTATTTGTCTTCATTGTATCCTTAAAAATAAGCTTTCCACAAGGAAAAAAGAAAGGTGTTTACAAAAGGCCAAGGGCTTTTCTTTGATACTTTCAAGTAAACTCCTGTTTGTGTCGGCAATGGTACTTTGGCTGTTGTCCAGTGTTTTAATTGGCTCTCATTTGCCTAATCCCCTATAAAAGATAATGTTATTACAGAATCTCAGGACTCCAAAATCCCCCATCAGATAAAACAAGGCTTCTAATGAGAATCCCTTCATTTTACCTGGTATTTGTCTTGGTTTGAGTCACTGCAATCCCATGTTACTTATGAGAAATACATTATTTTTCCTAACAACCATGCTCATTCTAAACCAGGAAACATTTATTTTGGATCATTTCTTTTCTGGAATGATTCAAAGTTCAAGAAAGTAAAATTGGGGAGGAATTTAAATTGAGCTGAAATAGCAAGGGACAAAATTAAATTGGATTTTATAACCTCTCTTTTACAACTCAGATGATGTTAATTTGTATCTTGAAAGACAAAGCAGTAGAGCATTTGCTGTTTTGAATTTACATTGTTTTCTTCTATAATAAATCAACGTATATAATTCATGTGTCTAGATTCTATATCTTTTATTGATCCATTTAGTTATCCTTACATTCAACAAATATTGAGTGTCTTCTGTGTTCAAGGCACTTTGACAAAGAGTAGAGCAAAGAAACCAACAAAGAAACACAAAAGGAAGTCCTGACTCTAAAAGAGCATATCGTTTCCATAGTGATAATTATAAGAAGAAAAATAATGTATAGAAGACAAAAATACAGTGAATATATGGAGATGGGGCAGATATGTTTCTTTTACATATAACTTATCCATACCTATGTACATAAACATAGATTATATGTTTTATTAAGGGATGTCAAAGATGACCCCTCTGATAGGTTGACTACTGAGAGGATTTAAAGAACATGAGAGGGCAAGCCAGTAGCTATATGGATAAAAGAAACCTACAGGCAAGGCACAGCAAGTGAAAAGACGTGAGGTGACAGCATTTAAGGAACAGCAAGGAGTGATATCAGTTAAGGGAAAAATGCTAGAAGATGAGATGAGAGAGACAAGATGGGAGTGGAACAGGTCAGGTAGGTCTTCGGTGACCCTTTGGGAATGGATTCTTTTAAACCACATGTATATAACATGATCATTACAATAGAAAATCAGGGCTATGAAGAAAAGATAGAAGCAAAAATAATATACAAGAGCACAAATATGGTTTCTGTAGTTGAGCCCCAGATTTCCAAGTTTCCTAGCAACCAGGGTATAAAAAGAAATAAAAATTTCATAGGTTTGGTTAAATAAACAAATACAAGCAATGAAGCATAGCAATTGTTTAGAATTAAAACAATATTATAAAAATGTATTGCTCTTGTTTATCTTGTCTGCCATTGTTTTTCCCTTTCTTTTGATTTTTTA
>PVJL010002077.1:0-34448 GCA_004026885.1 Lyroderma lyra
AAATGCAAATCAAAACCACAATGAGATACCACCTCACACCTGTGAGAATGGCTGTTATCAACAAGACAAGGAATCACAAGTGCTGGAGAGGATGTGGAGAAAAAGGAACTCTGGTACACTGCTGGTGGGAGTGCAAACTGGTACAACCACTGTGGAAGGCAGTGTGGAGGTTCCTCAGAAAATTGGGAATGGAGTTACCGTATGACCCAGCAATCTCCCTTCTGGGGAATCTACCCCAAAAATTTGAAAACCTTAGTCTGCAACGACTTATGTACACCAAAGTTCACTGCAGCACTGTTCACAGTGGCCAAAACATGGAAACAACCAAAGTGCCCTGTGACAGATGACTGGATAAAGAAGCTGTGGAATATTACTCAGCTATAAGAAAAGATGAAATACTGCCATTTGCAACAAAATGGATGGACCTAGAGATCATCATGCTGAGTGAAATAAGCCAGACAGAAAAAACAAAGAACCGTATGACTTCACTCATATGCAGAATATAAAACTGAAAGCAACAAAGAAAAAATAAACAAACTCATAGACACAATCAATAGTTTAAGGGTTATTTGGGGTTAAGGGGAGAGCAGGTGGAAGAACAGGGAGGGGATGGAAAAAGAGGGAGGGGGAGCCAAATACATAGTGATAGAAAGAGAGTTGACACTGGGTGGTGAACACAATGTAACACATAGACGATGCACTGTAGAACTGTATACCTGGAACTTATGTAACTCCTGATAACCAATAAGTCTAGCAATAAAAATATTTGAAGATTAAAATTAAAAATTAAAATTGAAAAATAAAAATATTCTGGTTGAACATTTGACCCAGAGGAACAAATTCCAAGTGCACAATGTCTCTTATATCAAAGAAAAATAATTGTGGGTTTTTTTGGGTCCCCCTCGTAAACCTATCACAGTAGCTGTTAAGTATCACTCCTAACATGTCCTGTGCAGGATGGGCCAGACAAGAAGGTATTTCTGTAGGGAGAGAATGCCCGACAAGCAGAGCCAGAGCCCATGCACAAAAACATTTGGGGATGATGGGGCCTTGTACCCACAAGTAAGTCAGGAAAAATTCCTCTGTATTCTTCTTAAAACCTGTCTACATGTGTGAAGTTGTTTCAGATAAAAACAGTGGGCTGTGCAATGCAGGTGTGTGGTGTAGCACATACTTACAGATTCGTTTGGTAAGATGTGATTATCGGCAGCACTGAATTCTGCGACAAGCTCGTCAGCCACCTCGTTGTAGGATGTGGTGCCCTTCCTCTGTACTTTCTCACAGACCTTCATGGAGAAGTGCCTTAGGCCCTTACCGTTCTTCTCTCCTTTCCTGTTGCGTTTCCTTCAAAAATACAAAGGAGAAGTAACACCCTTAGCATTCGTAGAGCCTGCTTTGAATTGAGACACACATTTACCTATAAGAGCTAACAAGCTACACAAGGGCCCTGAGTCCCACTGGTGCTGGAGCTCATGTGAGCAGGCCACAGGGGAACCTGGCTCCATCTCCACAGAGCACACTCAGCACAGCAATGGGTGTCCAATGTTTCTTTCTCTCCTCAAAAGCCAGACCTCACATCTATACCTTCACCTCTCAGGAAAAATGGGGCAGACATCCAAAAGGACGGGACTCCATACATATCTGATGCGTATCAATACACTACACACTGCTTCTTAAAAAAATGTCAACCAACATCAGGAATTATGTAAGTATTATACTACAAATTTAGGACTTTTTAGGGCACATTTGAGTAGGCTAATAGAAAAGGTGATGCTGAGACCCTGATGGCCATGTGGCAGCGGGCGCCAAACACTGAAGACCGGAGTGTGCTTCAGATCAGGAGGAAAAAACAAATGTTTAAACTTTTTAAGTCACCACGTCAAGGAAGGGTCATTCTGAGTTCCTAACTGGATGAATTTTGGAGACTGATGGTTTTTGCTTATGACTAATACAAACATGACTCTATAGCTTTGTTTTTATTTATTTAAGGGAAGTCACACAACTGACCTACGAGTAAAATTGTTTTCAAATCGGTTTACTTTAGTGGAAGAAAGAATCAAAGAAACAGCATACTGGGGCCATCCAATGGGGCCACCACTGTGGAATGGCAGAGTTACATTTAGTTGCAGGGTAAAGCTGCTGTGAGATCCATCACTTTACACGTCATTCTGGTGCAGACAATGGAAAGTGTCAGAATTACTGCTGTGCTGAGAAGCCAGCTCCCTCCTCCGCTTCTATCAAGAGCTGACCACACTGTATAGTAAAGCCGTTACCCCAAAACTATAGGGGCATCTCCCGCCCTTACAGTATAACCATCACCCCAGAACTATAGGGGCATCTCTCCCGCCCCTTACAGTGTAACTACCACCCCAAAACTACAGGGGGGGGCGGCTCTCCCGAAGCCCGACTTCTCCTTTACGAGGAAAAGCGTGCCTTGACTACGTATCTATCCTGGGCATGCATCAGACATTTTTCAACCCTGTGGCATGATGACCAGCCCCTATGGCCACAGAGAACTGGAGGGTTACAATTCTAGGCAATGTGCTCACCCGGCAGACCAAGGTGAGGGGTCTGAAGGCTGGTTCTGTGAGACAAAGTGAGTGTTAGGGGTGTGTGGGCTTCCTACCACGATAGTGTTTGGCGCTGCTGGTCTCTGAGGCGTACCAATTACCTACAGTCAAAAAAGACAATTCAGAACACAATCAGAAAACTCCCACATATGACGCTACCATTTTATCATTTCCCATTATCTACAGCTACTGCTGAATTTTATTAACCACAAATATCAGAAAGAACAATGACAATGTGAGTACCCAAGAGCTGACACTTTGAACTATAAATTATATTGTCACATCTCTTCTGAATGTGTCTTTATTTCCTTTTGTCAACCTCAGACATCTTCTCCAGTTAAACAAAAGCAGCAAGAAATGACAGACAGCCCAAACAAGCACAACAGAACAGTGCGCACCTCCAGGGGCTTGTGAGCCTCGATAAAGTCGCGTTTCGGGAGAGGGCATGCAAATCACACGTCCCAGCTAAAAAATTCACATTCCTCTTTTTCCTCTTGCCCTCTTTACCTCCCTTCCTTTTAATGACACAGATAAACGAACAGAAAGCAGCTCTCAGAACAAAAGGAACAGTGCGAGACTGGAGCCCTCATCAGCTAGTCTGCGTGTGGCAAGCCCATCCCAATGGCAGTTTCGTGGGGGACCCAAGCACCCCAAGCAATAGGGCAGGGGGAAGGGAGGCAATTAGCACTGGGAGCAAAGGCAAGGAGTTCCACTGCCCACAGGACACAGCCCAGGACAAGCACAGCTCATGGGCTAGCAGCGACAACCTGCCCCTTACTCAGCTGTCTGAACATCCAACACCTGTCTCTTCACCAAAGGAGGGGAAACCCTGCTCTGTCTTTTGACAACAAGGACATAGTACCTTGGTTTCATTAATACTCAAATATTAACATGGGGTCACACAGACATTGCCTTAAACAATCAAGTAAAGTTCCAACTTTTCTAACAAATACTGTATGATCTCACTTATACATGGAATCTAAAAGAATAAACAAACAAACAAAATTCCAAGCTCAGAGGCAGAGGTGGGGAGTAAACAAATTAGGTGAAAGGGGTCACAAGGTACAAACTTACAATTATACAACAAATAAGTCATGGGGATGCAATGTACAGTATAACTTATAATACTGTATTGCATATTTTAAAATTGCTGAGATCTTAAAAGCTCTCATCACAAGAAAAAAAATCTGTATGGTGATGGATTAGTTAACAAGACTTACTGTGGTGATCATTTCACAATGTATAGAAATATCAAATAAAAAAAAAAGAAATATCAAATCATTATGTGATACACCCAAAACTAATATAATGTTGTATGTCAATTATTCCTCAATAAAAAGTAAAAGGTAAAACATTTCAGCTTTTCAAAGATCTTGTTGTGTCCCTCTATCTAAACCAATGAACTAACCCAGGAAATTATTCAGAACACTATTTCTCAGTTAATACACAGCAAAGTGCCCCAGTGACACATGTCGTTGACCATGTGAATCAAGTATCGAGAGCTGGGCAGCCTCACGCAGGAGGGCAAACTGCAGCCTTAGGAACTCCTCTGGGTGCCACCTGGCTATTTTAAGCTGGACACTCCCTCTAGTCCCCTTCTTAGTGGGATAAGTGTGTTACCTACGGTAGCCCTAGCACAGCTGACCCGGCACTTTGTAAATTATCCCTAAGCCCAGGTCACCTGTCAATGTTAATGATCTACAAACCACAGAAAGAAAAATAGTTCAACTGCATTTCATTCTTTCAATTCACATTTCCAATGACAAGAGGTTCATCACAGTGCTTTTAAAACTTCAGATCATCCTCACTCAAAAGCCATGAATCAAGTCAGCGAAATTTTCTGAAAAATGAAACGATAAGAAAGAGAACAATCTCCCAGAGGTAAGTAACATCTTGTGAACCTTTGTCTCTGTTAAATAAGTATGTGCATTTATAGGGCACTGGGTCACAGTGGAGGGTGTATTCTTGCTAAGGTGCAGAGTCCACAGTGTGGGAAACACAGAGACCTGGACACGGTTGGTTACATTCCCAAGAGAGCAGATTCAGGACACCAGCATACCCCCTAAGGGCAGGCACAAATGAGACTTACTGGCCTTACATGCTGCTGCTCTGCTCCGAAAGCTACCTAACTTCAGGTCAGTGCTCCACTGGACATTCAGTCTGAGCCCGGAGACAAAGGCCTTCTCTATCATCCTCTCCTTAAGCTTTATCTCTTCCTGAGTTCAACTGTGCTGCAATAAGAATGGAGAGCCAGAGGGCCAGGTACACAGCAGGTGCTCAATAACTGCTCACTGTGACAGTGGCCTTCCTAGATGACAGGACAGGTGAACAAGGAGGGCTCCTTGTGCCTACTAAGCCATCACCCATGCCCTTGTGGAGAAGTGAAGGTCACCAACACCTGCAGGTTTTCTCTCATTGCTTTCCTATTTTCACTACTTCTATTTTACATGGAAATCTTGCCCTGTTGGGAACGCCCCAGACTGGGATATGAGTTGAGCACCCAGACCACCGATTAGGTAAAGTAGGAAGACCTAATGAGCCCAGGTTACAATTTCACTTACATACAGATGAAGCCTCACTCTCATGTCAGAATCAGCCATTTCTTATTTCTAACCACTCGGTACATAAACATTTAATAGACATTTGCAATGTGTAAGTTTTAATTCACAGTACTGGGATTTTGTGAAGGATGAATTACCATTACAAGTTTCATCCAAAGTAGCCTGATTCAAATCAGTAATTTAACTTTCAGACTGATAAAGTATAAGGTGCACCAACACAAAAATCTCCATGTAGTTTCCCTCACAACTATTTATACTGGCAATAAACACAGAACTGGTCCTATAACTAATGAGGTATTCTCAAACTAAATTCTGCTATAATGCACAGTACATATAAAATAATGTGAATTTGAAATGAAAACATAAAATGGAGTATTTAGCTTATGTCAAAAATACATTTATTGAAAAGTTGTGATGTGTCAAATATGGTCTACATACCATTGCTTTGAAAAATCAGTTATTCTGCTAAGCAAATGTGGTCACATTTTACTGAAAGAGGTTAAGTGAAGGGGAGCAATTATACACCTGCTGGGGGGTGGTTATATGGAAATGGGGCCTGGGATGTGAACAAGCTCAGGTGGGCAGTAATGCCCTTCTCTTCACATGGCTGCACATGGCCTAGTAGGAATGACTTCAGCCTAATAACAGTCACATCAGGAAGATGTCCACTAAACCCCATGAGTGAAAGCTGTTCAGTTAGCAGGGGGCAACACAGAGTTGGGGGGCCCACATGGTCCCAGGAATGCAGACCCACCTCTGGCCCCCTCCTGTAAGACTGGCAAGGGCAGGGACACACCTGTCATGCAGTGTAGCCCAACAGACTGCAGAGCCCTAACCTCATGTGACCTGCACAGCGATGCCACCCTTATTTTACTGGCAGGTAATGTCCACCCTGAAGAATGTGAAGGCCAAGACACACAACTCCATGCCACTCTACCTGAGCTCTCCATGTCACATCTAAGAAACCCGTCCAATCAGATTTAGGACCAGCAGGGAACACATAGCAACAGGGGAAGCTTAGGTCAAGTTCCACCATCCACCCACACAGATGGGAAGGCCCGGCCATGGGGACACATAAGCACTGGGAGACCATCTGCACTCTAACCATAAAGCTCCTAAAATCTCTGAGGAAGGTGACCGTCCCAGCACTGCAAGCATTTAACAGGAATCTGCAGAGGGCAAACCTTATACTCCAATCTCTGAGCTGGAACCTAGGGGCCACTGTCCAGACTCTGCAAGCCCACCCTACCCGGGGCCCCTTACCACTTGTTGTGCAATGTTGACATTGGACTGTCCAAACGTTTTTGGCAAGAGCTGCTTCCCAAGCGTGTTTACTGTGGACGGGTGAACAGCTACTAAGGACACAACACCTGCAATAAAAGGACATGAGAGGTTAGTTCTTTTCTGAATCAAGGCTAAAAGTGACAATTTCAGGACAATGATGCTCCTAATTAGAAATTCTTACTTTTCCCACTTCAACCATTTTAGATCTATGGGTCAGTTATAAATACCTATACTAAGCTTAATTTTCAATTTAAGGGGTTGGGGGGGCTTCATAGACAAGACTGCTTGTTCTCCTGTACAGGTGCCCCCAGGCATATGACCAACATGCCCCAAACCCCTTTGTACCCATGTACAAAATGTTCTGGTGGGACTATAGGCTCTGGAGATAACAGCTCTTAAAAGGCTATAATTCTATGACAATTATAGAACAGAATACTCTCAGGTGAGAACTATTTTGATTTCAAGGCCATCACCACATGAAGAAAGGAGAAACCCCTGTTCTCGTCATGCCTCTAAACCCCTCCGATTTCCCTAAGGCTGACGGGCTGTAGGCAAGCTGGGAGCTGGAGCTCCTAACCTTCCCCAGGAGGTGGTGGTTCTGCAACAATAGGGGCCTCGCACAGGGCTAACACAGGGACGCCATTTTCCTTCATTTCCACCCATTCAGCATCATGATGACCTCCAAATAACCAATAAGGCATCGTCTTCCATTTAGCCCGGTCTGAAGTTTCCTTTTTGAACCCTTTACAATCCATACATTTTAAAGAACAGGTTTCTTCAAAATTCAATAAGGAATGAATTTTGCCACTATATATGAACATAATAATTTCCCTATAAGAACCTAATTAACCAAGACAGATATTCATCCTTCAATTCAATGGGCTAAATATTAATATTTAATCAACACTAACATATGTTTAAATCATTTTCTGCTTTGAGTTTTTTCCTCTAAAAACAGAGTGAAGATGTGTATCTTAACAAAAGCAAGTATTTTTTTAAATTGTTTTAGATACATGAAAGGTATTTCAAAATACAACACCATCTGTCTCTCCCATCAGGGTTTCTCTTTTGTGTTTTTATTGAGTAAGACAGTCTTCAAATACAAAGAATTGTTTTGCAAACAGTCTTACTCTAGTATACCTAGAATTAACTATTATTACCATTTTTTGTATTTCCTGAAGAAAACTTGAGCAGTAGAGCTAACCTTACAGCCCTCACACCTGCCCCATCCTTTCCCCCCCTGGGCCTCGCCTGCAACTATGGCTTGATGGATGCATTCAGTCCATTTTTCACTCTTTTCCATGCATCTATGCATCCAAGAACAATATAAATATTGTCTGTGTGGATCTTTAAAATTTGTAAACTAGTATATATTAAATGAATTCTGCAGCTTTGTTTCCAATGGTTTTGAGACTTTTCCATAGAGATCTGGTTGATTTCCTTTAATGCTGTGCTGCTATTCTATTATAATACGATACACAGATGTTATACAAAAATGGTCTCAGTTTGTTACTACTAGAACACTGCAGTTAACACGGGAGGGGGGGCCTCCTACTGCTAAGTATGGGTTTCTCCCAGGCGGTTTCATCACACAGACACATCAAAGGGAACATGGGTCCCTGATAACCTTCTATATTACAGGATTCACCACAGTACCTCCATGTGGCCATTCTGCATGCACACACACACACACATGAGCACACACCCACATGCATCACAAACACGTATGTGCAAACACAGCATACACAGGCATACACCCCCTCCCCCCACCACATACACACACACACACACAGGAGCTGGTACTCCTCTTCCAGGTTTCTGCCAACTGTTGACTCAGTAAAACTTGTCACTTTCTATCAATCCCAAGAATGAAATATTTCATTTTTGGTTTAATCTGGCCATAAAAATGAGAATAGATGACACATTTTCAAATAAAGACTGCCACATACAATCTATGGGGTGGGGGGGGCAGGAACTAACATTTCAATTACAAGATGGGTTAAATTATAACACAGTTTAGGAATCTACTCACTAGAAGTAATATTGTTTCAACTACAGAGTGTACTATAAGCCTTTTTTAAAGGAACTATATAATAAAATATTTTCAAATGTAACTTTATGAAATAGAGAATTCCTTTCTTGGCAAGAAAAGAGTTAAGAATATATATGGCTCGAATTGCTATAACCATTAACAGAAAACTAATTCCAAAAATAGTATACAAGCATATTTTTATAATTCATAATCATATTCTATTACTATCTATAAGATAGAAATTAAGATAGCTTTAATTATGAAACCATATGGTTTCGTGTTTTCTTAAAAATAATTTTAACCAAACATTAACAAAATTTCAGAACCTAATGTTTTAAGAATTACTATTTTCCCACCATGCTACAAATATTTTGTTTACTAACACAGCCAAAAGGGTCACTAGAACACAACCACCTTGCATGCTGCATCCTCACCGTTCTACCGCAGGTGAGAGCAGGTGCTGCCCACAAGGAGTGCTGGTGGGCGCTGGAACAGCTGGAAAAGCATTCTCAGTTCTCAAGCACTGAGAAGGAGCCTCCTTCTGGGTCCATCACAGCAGCCACACCCAGTCACGTCAACTCAGGAAAAATGGGCTCCTCCATGGACCCAAGCTGAGGTGTGCCAAAGACCAAGGACTGTCCTCTGACAGTATCAGCTCCAGACCAGCCCAGAACCCACATCTCAAGCAACTTCCAAGCCACTTCTCTGCAGAGCAGCCCTTTAGTTCCTTAACCAGCATTTAACTGAAAAACAATCATCTCAAGCCCAGGAGGAAGGTTTATAGGGCAGGATGTCACTACCATGCTTTAAGGGTCCTTTAAGTTAAAATAGAGGATAAGAGGAGAAAACAAGCTGATGCCTCTGCTCCACATTCCCCAGGAGAGCAGCCACTGGAGGGCTAACCGGAAGTTCTGCCACTTCCTCCTACAACTGGGCTCTCCCCTCTCAATTGCTGCAGGGAGACCAGTTTGAATTTACCCACCCAGCTGCACATGAGCACCTATGTATATGCATGTGTACATTTGGGATGGGACTGTTATCACGTCTCAAGAATTATAAAGCAACACTATGTTTTCAGCCACACATCATTGGTCAATTTTTATCTCTCCTTCCTTAGAACCCTATTCTAAAGCTAAAAGACAATACTGAAGCAGAGGGAAAATGACACACATCACAGGAGAATTTGCTCTTTTACCAGTTAGACAAAGATGACAATGCAAGAAGCAATGTTTCAGGTTAAGGCAAGTGTGGAAACAGGTCATTCTCCCAGCAGTTGAAGACAGTGACCAACACATACCTAACACTTGGGACCTTAGAGCTCTTCAGGCAAAAGACAGGTTTATGTCAGCAATCAATCAACAGTTTTTAGACCTCTCCATCAAAAAGGTACCAGGTAATAAAAGGCATCATCAGTAATTGACAGGAATAGTCTAGCTAAGAAAACTGAAGTTACACAACAGCATGGAGAGGATGACCGTGTGTCTCAAACATTATGTGCATGGTCATTGGGTGTAGAAAAGTGTTCCCAAAACAGTAAGTATGCACTTATACATTGACATATATCCTTAGTTAACACTGTACTCTTAGGTACAGTCAAGAGTTTTTCTCAGTGAGCACGTATTATTTGTATAATGAAAAAAAAAAACTTTTCAATTTGAAAAGGTAACAACCATAATGAACTGCAGAGAGAAACATAAATCACAGTAAAAAGCACACTTGAGCTGTTGCCACAGGTCGGGTCTGTGCAGAGGACGGGCAGGGAGCAGGCGGGCAGGAAGGGCTGTGGGCATCTGTGTGTTGTGGGAAGGCAGCCTGATCCCCATAGCCATTTGGCTGGAAGAGAAGACCCAGGTAGCAAGTGTGAGAAGCAAAGGTGAGAAGATGGGCCGGAGCCTTCAGTGAGGTTAAAAACCCTGGAAAGATTCCTTCCAGCACTGTGGGGCCACAGGAGCAAACAGTGTAAGAGGAAAGACCAACTAGGACACATAAAATCAAGAATACCGACAACAGCAAACATAGGTGAGGTTGTGGAGTGACTGGATGAGAAACGGTGCAGCCACACATATTTACCATGTGACCTAGTTTTCCACTCCTAAATGTGTGCCCAAAGCATGAAAACAAATGTGCATGCAAAGGCTCATACAGCCTTATGGCCGTGAGCAAACAATCAGAAGCAACCCAGATGGCTGCCACAACTAAAACTGCACTCAGAATTGACTGTTAAAAACTCTACATCAGGGCTCATATCTTCAGGGACTATGGATACAAAGGCGGTTAAGTTCCTTGCATTTTTCTGGAGGCAAAAGAGCTTTTTGAGTCTCGAAGGTGTGATAGTCAATTTTATGTCAGATCTGTCAGCCCCATATCACACAGGCCAATTCCTGGGAAAAAAAAAAACCTTTTATATACATGACACACTTTCTACCAGTTCTACCTCTCTAGAGAACCCTAGATGATACAGAGGCCTAGAAACACAGCAGCAAGGGAAGGAAAAAATGTTGTAAGTGGTCAGGAGCAGGGTGGCGCTGGGAGGTCGAGACTAGGAACAGAGTTAGGATAAGAATCCCATCGGGGTGAGAGTGGCAGAGGCTGAAGCAGAAGCACAGAAAGACCCAGATTCAAGGAAGTGACTCAAAGCCAGAACTCTAGCAGGAGTAGACAAGGCTGGAACTGATGCTGGGTCTGGCCTAGTCTCAGGATGTCGCAGGTTCTCAGCTGAGGGCAGCAAGGTTCCTGTAGAGCAGCAATACTCAGGCATGGCCTACTCTAGAATTCCCCATGGGTGGCCCTGAGAACAACAGTGAACTGGCCCCACAGGTACGGGGTGCAGGGCAGAAAGCGCAGCGAGTCCCTGTTCCCTCGATGCCACAGCCTCTATCCTGGCCCAGGCCTCACTCTCCTCATGACCATCACACCCTTACTTACTACCTGAACTTCCACAGTGGGGACCAGCTCCTGCTCCTTCAGTCACTCCAGACACTGACTCTTCAGGACATGCTGCTGACCATTCCCCTGCGCTCTCAAACAAACTTGTATGGAAGGGTCTGGGCCTTACTCACTTACCCTGAGCCTCTGTCAAGTGCACTTCAGGAGTACCCCTAGTGACCACTGAATCAAATGACATTCCAATGTGATACTCATGGGGCTCCTCAATTTAATGAAACACTAATAAATAACCCAAAGTGAAGAGCTCAAGTTAGTACAACACTGCTTAAAATTATCCTTAAAACTCTTGAACCAGAAGCAAAAGGGGGCTGCTGCTGAAAACGCATCTGTCTATCAGGGCACAAGGGCAGCGGCCACATGACCCTGTCCTCTCCCTCCATGTTCAAGTCTCTACCGGCCAGGACAGCATAAACAAATGGCTCCGTTTGTTCAAAGCATTCTCTGAAATGAGCAGAAGAAATGTGGTGGCACTTGCCTGTGTGGGCAGAGGAAGTGCTGGAGAGTGGAGTCACGATTATGTCACCATGTGCCTGCTCTCACCTAAAACACTGCTATAAGGTGGAAAGGGCAGGGCCTCAGGAGAAGGCAAGGACGCCCAGGAGCCGTGCAGGTCCCAGTGGAAAGGCTAAAGCAGAGGGCAAAGCCCGAAGAGCTACGGAGGGGTGGCTCTGCGAGTCCCCTGCTCACCATGTGACGAGAAAAAGCCTGGTTAGGAGGACAAGGGAGGCCTGGGCACATGGTCCAGTGACTCCCAATGTCAGAGCTTTTGGGACCAACACACCAAAGGCGAGTAGGATGAGTAAGGCCAGAGGGATACACTGAAGAATGCAAAGGGTTAGACTAAATCGAGGAGGCTGCAGAGCAGTCAGACCACACCCAAGAGGGACGTGAAGTATTTTAAAGGGCACACAGGGAGCTAACACCAAAATATTTTATTATTAAAGAATCAATTCTTTTCCAATCCCTCCAATTCAACTTTTTGGCTCACAATCAAACTCAGTAGGATTTAAACACATATTGGTTTGTAATACAGGAAAAGGAGAGAGCAAGTATGTGGTCATGAGTAACCTTACATGGAAGTATCCAACCAACAGAGGAATTCAAAATAAAAACCTGAATCAAAGACTTCCATCATTTCCAAGGGAGCAAAGTTTGTGGATTTTTTTCATTATTATTTCTGCTTCCTCACTTAGAAAATGTCATGACTCAAATTTCTGAAAATTTTAAATGTCCGAATAATTACTTTGAATTTTTCACTCAAGCAATCTGTGAATGCCAAAAATTAGCATTCACAAAATTTCTTAACTTGATGGTTTGAAGTGTGCAAACACTGAATCAGTGGGCCCTCCATCCTTGGATAAGAGGGACAAGAGGAAGGCATGGCAGAAAAGCAGCACCACGTCATAGGTGGTCATGGTATTCCAGAACCAAAAAAATCAGAAGAGCAGGCATGGGCCAGAGGCCTGAAGCCCTAGACCAGAGAGAAGAGTGGCTGGTATGAGAGGAGGAGAGATCAGCTGAGCCCTGGACAGGATGCAAGCAGAGGATGACTGACAAGTGGCCATGTGCCTGAGGCTCTCCAGAGCAAGAGAGCCACTAAGGGCATCTGAAGGTTAAGTCCCAAGGCAACAGAAGAGATGGAGTGTGAGTCCACCAGTCCACAACATGTGGGACTTGCTTAGTCACAGGGGATTTGGCTCCATGGGGTGGGGTTAGATGCAGAAGGAGATGGCGGGGTTCTTGACCAGAGCTCACCAGCAATGGGTAGACATGAAGGGGCTGAGATATAACAGGAACACCAAGTAGAGGGGGGGCAGCACCAGCTTCAGAGTCCCCCAAGGTTATAGTAGCCATCGAGAGATAGTTTATTATGTGCTCACTTCGGCAGCACATATACAAAAAAGAGATCACTTATTAGGATCTCACTGGTAGTGTAAAAAGCTAATTTTATGTATGACAATCATTAGAAAAAAACAGAAATAAGTATCCTTAAAGAGAACTTAAGCCCTAACACTGCAAGGCCTCTCAGCCTCCAGCCTGGCCGACACAGATAAAGTGACATGAAGTCTGGAGACATGCACAGGGACCTCACCCAGCCCTACAAGCAAAAGCTCCTTAAGACATAGCAGGCTCGCCCACAGTTCTTCTCTCAGCAATAGTATAACAAGCTGCACGAAAACGGGCTTGCACAAACTTGATATCAAAGCCCCACTCCAACGCAGCTTTACAATCAGCCAAGGTCACACATCAGTACTTTGAAGGTATGCATCTTCTGAACCAGCAATTTCACATCTACAACTTTATCTGAGGAAGTAACCAGCATACTCAAATACACATGTTCTCAGATGCTCATTACATATCAGTTTTAGGAGGGAAACTGGGACCCCAAGGAAGAAGTGGCTCTAGTCAATCCTCCCCAAACTCCATTCACACAGAGAAACACTGCTCCCAATAGAACTGTTAACGCTATACACACAGCTTACTGACATGGAAACTCGTTTAGCATGTGAGGTGTGCACCACACTGAGAGACCTTAGATTAGAGTGTTTCCATCTGCTTCAATGTGGCTGGACACAGAGCAAAAGTCTGGAGAGCACACACCCCTACCCCCAGCCACGAGGTGGAAGGAATACAAGTGACATGTGTTTTCTTCTTTACACTTTTTTACATTTCCTGAATTACAAATGAAAATAAACTTAGCCACTGATGTGTACATGCAGGGGGTGTGTCCGACTGAGTTTGGAATGCTACTCCATCTACTGCAGTCCATCTGGGGGGCTCCCAGGCAAGAGAACTCCCAAAGTGTGGTTTCCATAGTTGACAGAGGGCTTTCATATCAGAGCAATTCATAAATACATAAAACTTAACATAGACCGAGGATGCCAAAAAATGCATAGGCGTTTTAAGAGACATTGTCTATGTATTACATAAACACCGATGGTAACCACTTTGAGCACCTCTTGTAATTGCAGAATTCAAATGTGACTTGTATTCATCTTTCGTTATGGGTATATATTATGACAATTTTAATACAGTTTTTTTTCTTTTTTAAAAATGTGTATACATTTTATGGCATCCTCTGTATATCAATAAACTCGTATTTCCAAAGTAGGTGCCCTTACCTTTTCCAGGACTAAGGTTCTGGTCGATGAAGACCTTTAGTTCCCCATTGGCTTCAATTAGACCAGCCTGCAAAAAGCAACAACAGTCATAATAAATACAACAGCTAACAGAGTGACAAAGCTAACTTTGTTAACACATCATCCTTGTCAGAGGGTGGTATAAAACAACACGTTAAAAAGACAAATCAGTCACCATTATGCAAACAACTGCAGAAAGCCATGGGGAAGGGACCACCTAGGAGCCACATGGGGCCACCTTAGCCTAGGAGTTATTTATTTGACCGTGATAATTAGCATAAAAAAATTATTTGAACATTTCAGCCTTTAAAGCTTTGTCCTTGAGATATTAATGAAATATTATTTATTTATTAAATCATCATTTGTATTTTAAATGGTAATGTCTGAAGTTGGCAGAGGGATACTGCAGCTAGACATGAAAATTAATTTAATTACCTTGAAAGCAAACTGGTGATTTGGCCTGAGAACACAGCAAGAACTTTTGGGTTAATCCAAGCCCCAGAACAAAAAAGAGTGCTTCTTTTTATTAACCAGGTAGTCAGTGTATGTATTTTTGAAGCAAACCTTAACAGTAGTATGCAGCTTGGTTGAAATTTCTTGCTATAATATGACTGACTGCAAACTGTCAAAGACAAATGTCATAACCAAAATAATTGATCTAGGCTTCCTGATCTTAGATAAACAACATTTTACAAGTTCTTTCAGTAAGAAGCAAGAACCCTGGGAATAAGTGAGCTACAGTGGTATCTGGTCAGCCAAGTGGAAGGTTGATACAGCAAAGCAGAATGATTTTTTAAAAAGATCTTACAGTGGAAAATACCGCAGCAGGACACACTCTCAAAGTCAACTAGCTTCCACATTCGACTAATCTAAACCAGTTCCCATACTGGTTCATCCAGAGATACAGCAGAACAGATTTTCCCAAATCCAACCTGAATCCAAGCATCCAAGCCGCACCTCAATATATTCCTTTTAATTCTGCTCTCTATGGAGACAACAGAGATCATTTGTGGGCTTGAAGACCAACCCAGACGAGAGATACACTCCGATGGGTCCAGACTATGTGTGGGTACAGCATCCCCACTTTTGTCTCCATCTGTCTGCAGGTGCACAGCTACCCCCGGGACCACTCTCCTCGTGCACAGTGGCTGCTGCAGAGAAGATTGCGGTGGCACTAGCATTACTGGGCAAATCCACTGCTAAGCCCTATACTATATACTACACTAGAACCACTTATGACAATGTGGAATTCAGGAGAGAAGCTAGTCTGTCTTAAACCTACCCAAACTAATTCAGGTATACATAGAAAGATCATCGGTGTCATCACCCATAACCCACCTCCAACCCCAGAACCACAGCTTCAGCCTTCTCATAATGGTGCTTTTCTAAAATACCACCCCTTTTGTGGAGCATGAGCCCCAAAGGACAACTTAAAAAACCAAATAAAGATCTCACTGGTTGACAATGGTGAAGCACAGCAAGAACCAATTAACTATGGAAGAAAATATTGTCGTCTTTCCTGAAAAACAAAAAACCTCACTACTATTGATTTGATTTGTGTGTGGTCAACTTAAGAACCCCACTAAGTCGTGATACCTGGCCCGTCACCTATACAGAGGACCTCCCATTCCCCATATCTGCTCTGCTTTCTTCCCAGGACGCCCACCCACTGGCTCTCCCACAGCGTGACCCTGGGCAAGTTTGAAGTCTCAGCCTCCATCACTGCTACCTGCAGAAGAGGGATAGCAGTTCTAGCCCTACTTCCCTCACAGCCCATACAAGAATTACAGCATGACATGCAAACCTTTAAAACTACACACACACATGGGGTGATCAATCATCCTGATCTGTCCAGGACTAAAGGGGTTCTGAGGGGTCATGGGGCACTGGACTGCAAGTGCTCAAGCCAGCTGCAAAGTGGTCATTGTGAATAGCTGCTAGTAACACCTCCAAAGATCTGTCGGCTGAAGACAACGCTAGTATAAACAAGATTTACAAGAGGCGCAAACCAGGATGCCAAGCCCAGCTTCGCCCTATCCTCGGCCACCCTGCTGCACCCTACATCCTGCTCTCCTTGGCATGGGCCAACATCACTGGACCGCACTCTGACCATGCTCAATTCTCCTCAGAACCCAAGGATGCCAGGGGCTGTTAAGCATGCAGCGGGTGAACAAGGACCTGGCCTTGTTTCATCTCCACTAATTCTTCAGGCAGTAGGCCAGTACAAGGGCATGCAATACATACACCATCAGGAACACAATTATCAGCACAAGTACATACTAACATGGATCCCATTACAGTCTCCTTGGGATTTTTCCAACATGAAGTCATTTTGACAGGTTTACAGTTAGTACAGAACTTCAGTCACACAACCACAAATACTGACTTGGAAAAAATACGATGATTACACCATTGGGTTTCTTCCCTACATCTTGTAGCCCAGAGGCAGGTTGTTTTTTATTTTTTAAAAGGCATTACTGAAATTGCAATTAATTTTAAGATCAGTCTACTGGACTTACTTTCCTACAAAATCTTTATACATAAGATGCAAACCTAGTTTCCTGTAAGGAAACATCAAACTGCTAAATATATTAACATATAAACCAATAGCAAAGGCACTTATTTACTATAACTAACCTTAATTTTTCTTAAAAAAACTATTCACCCTTTTGTGCTCATATTTAATGAAAATGAAAGTTGATGATTCTTATATTACCTAAAACGATCTCATTAATAGTAGCAATAACAATAAAACACATGTTCCCAAACACAAAATGTTGCTAGGAAAAAAATGAACCATTAAAAATAAGAACTAAAAAACGGAATATAATTATTTTACTTAATTTAGAGCAAACTTTCCCAGTGCTTATCATGTTCCAGGCTTTAGAAATGCAAACTGATTTAATCCATGACAGCCTCAAGAAGGGGGCTATGAGACTATATTGCTGCACAAACAGCCCCGTGAGGATGGGCCTAACCCACGAGAACAGGACCCACCATGTCTCCCCCTACACTCTGAATCACCTTACTGGTCTCCACCTTCCCTACCTATCCCTCCTCTCTTTTCAAATGCACTTGACCATGATTCCCTCTCAAGCCCACAGGATAAAATGCAAACTCCTAAGCAAGACAGAAACCCCCACACCCCTGGGACCAGGGGCCACCCACCCTCCTGCACACAGTAGAGTGCTACCAGAGAAATGAAGCCTCAATAGTGGCAGCAGCAGACAGCCCAGGGCAGGGAGGTAAAGGAAGGGAGTATGAGTTGGTCATTCACAAGGGAAGAATCCACATGAGAAGGGAAGGGGTGGTCAGCTGCTGGTGAGAGACTGGCAGAGCCCAGCATAACCCAGAACGAAATGTCCCCTCTCAGTACCCTGAGTCCTCACCATCCCCTCCAGGTGCAACCCCCATGCTTCCTGCCACTTCTGGCTCTAGTCCTCTCTACAGGTCCTTACTATAAGGGTTACTAATTTATTTTTTGTTGCCACTCTCCCCACTGGACTGTAAGGCCTTAAGAGTAGGATGTTTACCTGGAAAGAAAACCAGTGCGGCAAGGACTCCAAAGCCCAGACTGAACAGGTCCACCAGCTCCAAGGAGAGTTCAGAAACCTTCTCCCAAAGGGCCTCAGTCAGTATTTTAGGTGCGAGAGCCATCAGTCTCAGCCACAGCTACTCAGCTCTGCTGATGCAGCACCAGAGCAGTCACAGTGGCAAACAAATGGCGAGGCTACATTCTAATGAAACTATTTATAAGAACAGGCCATGGGCTGGGTAGTCTGCCAACTGAAAGTCAGGTATTATTCAAAAACAGAAGCAGGAAAACAAGATGGGGCTGATGAAGAATAAAGGTTTTAAAAAGCATAATGACGTGAAAACCTGAAAAGATACCACAGAAAAAGAAAACCATAAACCAATTTCACTTACTGATATTTTAGTACACAAAAACATCAGCAAATGAAATCTTCCAGGCTCATTAAAATAATCCATAACAATGTAAGAGAAGACACCACACATGTTAAGGTTAGCAACCTTCATTTATTGTTTACCTTGCTGCCTTAGCAATGCATCAATGAGATCAATGTCTGCTCCTGACTTTTTTATCATCATGGGCTCCCTTCTGAAGGAGCATTTACACATACGTGAAAGATCAGAAACACTTCTAGAATCACAGAAGAACACTGAGTACATCAGTGCTGTCTGGTGGCACTGCATCAATTAGACAAGGTGCTAAGAAATATAAAATTAATCATTATTGGCCCTCATGAAAATTATTTAAAAACCTAGTATTTTATCAATAGCTTTCCTTCATATCAGCAACAACCTGGTACAAAAGATAAAAATTAAGTCCCTTTCACAACAGCAGTAAAAACAGAAACTACTCAGGAACAACAACAAAAAAAGCAGAGCCACAAAGAAAACTACCTAACTTCATTGAGGGTTGCATACCATGTTACAGAGCAGAAATGTTAACACTAAACTGCATAACAGATGCCACTGTAATCAGTACCACAAGTTTGGAGGGTGAGCTGTATGAGGTTAGGAATCAGAAGATTACTGAAAGGCTTGGGGAGCAGACCAGCCTTCAAACAGCAGGACCTGGCATGAAGGCTGTGCAGAGCCTGGGGCCTCCTGGTAGCAGTGTCCACAGGCTCCTTCTGAGGCCTGCCCTCCACTCACTGTCCTGTGGGTCCCGAGTAGCCCTTCAAACACTGAAGTAGACAGGAATATGGCCCCGGCACCATCCATATGCCTGGCCATGGATGACCAGGCAGGTCCCACAGATTCAGCCTGGGGCTGGCTCTGAGAGTGCCCAATGTCAAGAAGTGAGGTCAGTCTCTTGCCTGCGGGACTTCATACCTCTGTACAATCCCCTTCCCTTGAGTGTGGCCTCACATGGTGACTGAATCCGCAAAGGCCAGGTTAGGTCTTGAGAGACCAAGACTTCTGTCTTGCTGGCTTGTCTCCATCTGTCTGCACCCCCCTCACCCCTGTGTGTGTGTGTGTGTGTGTGTGTGTGTGTGTGTGTGTGTGTGTCTTTCACTGTCTCCGTCTCTTTTTCCACGTCTCCCTATCTGTTTCTGTCTCTCTCCCTGGCTCACTCACTCACTCTAACGATGTGAACTGCCCTGTGGGCCCAGATGGCTAGGAACTGAGAGTGACCTCCAGCCAACAGCCCCAAGGGACCAAACCCTACTAACAACCAGGTAAGTGAACCCAGGACTTGGGTACACCTCCAGCTGTTGGCCTAGGGGGCCAGTGCAACTGAAGCCGGAATGATGAACCACAGACTTTGCGGGGTAACAATGCTGTAGTTCCGGATTGCTAAGTTTTGGGTAACCTGTTACTGAGCTGACATAGGAAACTGGTAAAGAAACCCACGCTCCCACACTGTTCATGTGCCAGCCTGTTTTCTGCATTAGCCACCTACCATGGGTTTCTGTCCTTGCCACAGAAAGAGCACCATAGCAATATTATAAAGCAATGAAATACAGAGCATTATGCAAAATAATCTGAGTTAGAACTAAGGTTCATCACATAAAAAATACACTCCAAGTGGATAAAACATTGAAGTGGAGAAAATAAAACTAAGATTGCTATATCTGACAACAGCCAAATAAAAGCTTCAAATTAAGCCTCTTGTTAAAAACAACACAAAATAAATTAATACATATATCTATATTTAAAACTGTGACAAGATCAGAGTACTCCTAAGACAAGGAAGAGATGCAGGGAACCAAAAATCAACGCCTCTGAGCCAGCATCACCACCCAGAAAATGCCAACATGAGAGCCAACCCAATAAGCGTTATTTATCACAATTCTGCTCACCATAAGGCAACTTACTGTTAACAACTTAAATGCCCATCAGTAGAATCAAATAAATGAGGGCACATCCAAAGAAATACCATTGTAGATCCAGATATCAGCAAACAAAGCTTACAAATTTTGAGACAAATGGGGAAATCCTAACTCTAGTTAACTGGTAATACTAATGAATCATTGTTCATTGTTTTGAGTATTTGTAAGAAGTTCTTATCTTTGAGAGATACAGACTAGAATATTTAATGAAATGACATCATGCTTGTAATCAGCTTCACAATCACGCAGCTAGGAGAGAAGCGTGGACAAACAAGATGGCCATGAACAGAGAGTACTCAGAATGACGACAGGGATGCAGAGGGTCACCATCACATTCTCTCTACTCTTGTGTACGTTTGCAAAGTTCCATCAAAGTTTTTTCTAATTATCTCTTTGTATTTACCAAAAAGTCTAGGACAAATTGTGGCGTAAAATAACAGTGGACAAAATGTATGAGCTCATTTATGTAAACTGTAATATAAATGTGCATTTTAACACACATATCTAGGGCATAAGGCCCCAAAATAATCAGCAAAATGTAACAGAGTCACCCGGAACTATGATTTCAGATGACTGTTAACTTTCTGATACCATTTGAATTATTAAATAAACCCTATACAATAGGTCCTCAAATAATGTCGTTTAGTTCAATGTCATTTTGTTATAACACTGGTAAGATGCTATAGGAACTTAAGCCAAGCTGAAACTGGTTTCATTGTCATTTCACTTACGGCTATAGGATCTATCAACACTGAAGGCTTACATTATTTTTGTAATCAGATAAAGAATAAGACTTGTCATTTTCTAAACAAAGTATAGAGTCCCAAGAATAACAAAGAAACCAAGATAGCAGCAAGAACCATTGGAGCAAAGGCCCATGGCCACAGAGAGTGGACAGAGTAGAATGGAAGGTCATAGAGCGCCGGTCCTGAGGCACGGGCAGAGCAGAATTATCTGGAAGCAAAAAAGTCTAGATGAGAAATGACCAGGTGAATGTCAATCCGTCTCCCACGAGAAATCCATATTCCCAGGAGAAAAATCTCAAATTCATCAGTAAAGGAAAATGGAAGAGGTAGGAGTTAAATTTATAAATTCCAGCAGACTCAGAGGAAGAAGGAGGAACAGGTTTGGCAGACAGGGGTGGGGGGGTGGGGGGTGGGGGGAGTGAGGCATGGAGGACGAATTTGTTTGTGGTACCAGGAACAGGGGCATGAGACTGCCAGGATTTCTGAAATTCAAGCGAGACCCTGAGTTCTCTGCCAAGGGGCCATGACATCAGCAATTAACACACAAGTTACAGCTGCTCTCCTCCATGATAAGCAAAACTGGGACTCAGACAGCCTAGGCCAACTTCAGTTTTTCTTCTTTAGTTGGATTTGGAGATCTCCAGTGTCTTCCGTCTGAAATGGTCCTCTGCAGCAGTGCCTCCTTCAGCCTCCTGCCTCGGCCATCAGAGCCCACCTCTTCAGAGTGTCAAGTACAAATTATCATTTCCATCCAACTCCTGGCCACTGAGCTGGATCTGAATGTCAGTCAAATGCTGAATCATTTAAACTATTCATCCTCCACCCCACTGCAAAATGCACAGCATAGGAACTACCTCCTGCTCCTGCTGAAATGGGAGGTTTGCGTTTCTCACTGGATTTAGTACCTTACTCCCCAGCTATAGTCCCTTCCTAGAAACAGACGGAGCCATAGCATCTGCTCTTCTAATCCTTAATCGGACTGTGTCCTTCAATCATCACTTTAACTCTCACTTTGCTGCCAGAAAAAAATATATCAAATTTATTCTAGACCAGGCGGCACAAATGTAAAAATGCCTGGAAAAACATAATATGGTTCCAAAACAATTTTTAAATATCTGCTTATGTCCCACTTCCTGGCGTTTTTTGTGGCAGACTTGCATCACATTAGCTCTGTATGGCACATACTGCATTCTCTCACCTGCTGCATGGTGGAGGGAGACTGCTCACCAGGACCTCACGAGCAGGCCAGAATCTGGTTTACCAGGAAGTTCCTCCCCGCTGGATCATTAATTTCTCATTCTTTATAATAACAAAGGCTGAACCAATGAGACAGCTATACTGAGTGCTCCCTTCTTCAACCAAAGCCCGTGCTATATAAGTGCCCTACAGTCCACCCTCCTATCAGCCGTGTATCTT
The DNA here is from genome assembly GCA_004026885.1 of Lyroderma lyra. Classification (NCBI taxonomy): domain Eukaryota; kingdom Metazoa; phylum Chordata; class Mammalia; order Chiroptera; family Megadermatidae; genus Lyroderma; species Lyroderma lyra. The sequence continues at coordinate 22,557 of PVJL010002077.1, forward strand.
AGCCGCAGCCCCTAAAGGGGAAGCCCCAGGTGTCAGAGGATCTGTCCACCCAATCCCATTCCAGCAAGCCCTGCCCTAGGGCAAGTACCTGCTACCCACCACCCATGGGATTTCTCTACATTCTAGCCAGGGCAAGCTGGAGGTGAGAGGGGTATGAGAGAGGTGAGCAACAGAAGGATTGGAGGCAGGGAGCAGGGCCAAAACAGGTCATGTAGTCCCTGAGTGTTCAGTGGTGAAACATCATCCCCTTGGTGGCCTGTGAGTCTCCCGCACCCCATGTCTTGTGGCCTGTGGGCCCCCATACACCACTTCTGGTCTGTGGCCCCCTGCACCCTATGTCTGGTGGCCTGTGGACCCCCACACCCCACTTCTAATAGCCTGTGGTTTCTCCTGCACCCCATTTCTGATAGCCTGTGGCTCCCTGAACCCTGTCTCTCCCCAGAGCTCAGGCCCTAACAAGGAGTTGATCCCCTCGATCACACTACGAGTGGGGTCTATCCCTAGAGCTCTCATTAGACCAACCACTCATAACCAAAAAATGTATTTCAGAGGCCCAGGCTGGTGATGAACTCCAAATTTCTTCAAAGCCTGACGTTTTACTCTTTGGAACTCATCAAGTGTTGCCAGGGTCAGGCAGAGCGTATGATGTGTGTGGTTCTTTAATCTGTGCTTCCCTGAGAGGAAGGCACGCTTGTTACCTCATTTTATAGGTGAGGCACCAGGCCCCAGAGAAGATTCTGCCAGAGGTCACACTGCCAGGAAGTGGGAGAGCTGGGACTGGTCAGGTCTACTTGGAAGCACTGCCTCTGTCCTGAGGCAGAAAGAGTTTCCAGGAGAACCCAATGGTCCTGTAGCTTTGCGAGTGCTCGGTCCAGGCCTGTGGCCTCTCCTGAGAGTAACACGACCAGAAGTGGAGACATTTTCTGTTCATCTAGTATATTTATTTTATTAGCTCATTTAAAAAATAATAATACTCTAACCTGACTTCTCTATTGGAAAAGTTATTGCAGTATACTTTTTCCCTTTCACAAAGAACCTAACTCATTTTAACAAAAACCAAGTTATCCAAGGCTGGGAGCTTGAACATGAACCAGAACTCCTCCACAATTCTCAGGGAAGGTTCCTGAAGCCCACTGGGCCCAGGGTCTGAAGGTTGTAGGGGGTCCAGGTGGGCAACAGACAGCAGAGGACAGACAGCTCTTACCGCAAAATGCACTGTGACAAGGACAGCACAATGCCCCAACCATCAGCCCTTTCCCTTCCCAGGGGAAGAAGTGCTCTAAAACAAGATGAGGCAAAGTTTCTGACCACAGTCCACACACTATCAATATGTCACTCAAACAAAGGCCTATGAGGTGGAGAGGACAGGGTCACAGTCACTGTAATAGAGGTCAGGGCTTACAGTCGTCAAGAAACCCACCTCCACACCCTTTCCACTCCCTGAGTAAAATTTGGTTGTGCAGCTGCCACAGAAGCCACTTTGAGTTTGTTAAGGAAAGAAGGGGGGGTTATATCTGGCAAGTGGTAGTCTCCACTTCTAGCCTGGCAGTGCTCTGCAACACTAAAGTCTACAGACAAAATTTCAAAGCTCTCTGGAGTTACAAAACCCCATGAAATTGTTTAATTTTGTGACTTCCTTCCTACCCAAACTGAGAGAGAAAAGGGGGTGGGGAGATGGGAGAGGGGGACATCATCAGAGCTTCATAAAATAAGGGTGAAATACCGCAGTAATTCACAGCCATCTAACTCACAGGCTACTTATTTGGACAATATTAAGGCAAACGTTTATCTTTTATGCTGCACAGCATATCAAACAAGGTACCGACATTTTTAAAATGACAAATTTTTAAGAGGAATGCTAAAGTAATAACCGCCAAGAATAAGTAACTTCTTTATGTAGATTAATCTAAAAGTACACCAGATCAAAGATAAGTGTGGCTTTATAACTGATCTCCAATCTCAGCCATGAGACAAAGTCAGAAGTTGAACTCTCTCAAAAGTATCTCCCTCTACATCCTTCTTTCCTAAAAAATAGAATTTAAGTTCTATCAATACGGGTGAAAAAAAAAAAAAAAACATACAGGCAGCATATATTTTTCACCTGAATATCCTCTCAAACCCTGATTTTTCTGAAGCAAAAATAAGACCCATACGAGGTACTCCAAGTCATTAATACTTTTTAACAGAGGAAGTATATTATGATGCAACAGCTATAAAGATGTTATGCTGTGCTGTAATCATTTACTCAAGAAGTTACAAGGACAGACTACTACTGTGAACTTGGGCCTCAACGAGTCTTGATGATCACACTGAATAAAAACGAACAAATACATACTAGTCAATCAAGTGAAGGAAAAACATTTAAAATATCCTAAAAAATATCTAGTTAAAATTCAAATTATGAATTCAAGGTGTGTTCTCTCTAGGTTCATACTGAAGTGACTATTTACAACTCTTCTGCATGACACAAGTCAACTAATGTTAACATTCTGCTGTGAAATGAATAAAGATTTAATACCCTTAATTTATAGAGTGAATGCAAATCAACAAGAAATAAACAACTGAATGGAAAAATAAGCACAGGATATATTCATCAACTCACAGTGAAGCAATGTTAAAAGGAAAAACCATTTAACTTCTAAGTCAAAAAATGCAAACTAAAACAAAATGTTATTTAAAATTTCACCTATCAAATGGAGCAAGTTTCGTGGATTTTTAAAGTTATTATTATCATTTTCAAACTTGATGTTGAAAAAAGAATGTTAAAATGGGCTCTCTCCTTCAATCTGATGGAAATAAGTATAAACTGGTAAAATCATTTTGGAAAGTAATCTGATAATGTCTCAAAAATATAGTGCATATATGTGCTGCACATTCATATTTATGTATGTCCTCCCATGCCCACATACATGCAGGCACACCCATGCATATACAAGCATAGCCACACACACACAGGCACGTCCACGCACATTCACGCAGAATTACACCATCCAAGAATTTATCCTGAGATATCATCACAGATTTATATCAATTTGATATTTAATTGGAAATCACTGGAATCCCCAACGCTGGGGACTAAGGACTTAAGGCACATCCAGAATAGAATAGGCAGTCTGTCAAATTAATCGATGTTCTCTAATCTCCTGTAAGATGCTGATCGCTTTCAGGACACTCTCAAATAATATGCACATCTGCACTCCAGAAAGTTCAGCAACATGCCATCCACTACTCAGCTGAGTTCATCTCCAAAAATGTATTCATGCCAGTTGTATTTGTTACTAAAAGCCTGGAAAAAACTGATCTAGAAGGTTTCACCTATGTCTTTAAATGTCTTTTATACTTGTATGCTCTATCTATTTTACAGAAATCAAAACTGGATATTATGGGTATGGTTTACACAAGAGAGTCAAGTAAGTGGACCCACTCACCAAAAAAGGCCTTTAACTCTATAGCCAAAAGAATCAGTGTCTGTACAATAGGCTCTCAGTTAACTGGCACCCATGGTGATTGGTAGATGCCAGATAAACTTAAGGAGATTTTCCATTAACCAGAACTCAAAGAACTGGCACTCTCAAGCAACCAGCAAAATCTCAAGCAACCAGCAAGATTTTTCTGCCAGTTCCTTGAGAATGCTGGTTGCTTGGGAATGCCAGTTACATGGGTCCCAGTTAACAGAGTCTATTATACATTTGTTTGAATTAAAAATTATGTGCTTAGGTATGCATCATTTTTTATTATTTCCCAGTTTAACTCACTTTTTCAATTACTGACCATCTACAATTTCCCAACATGTTGAATAAAAATAATGTGGTTAAAAAAAAATGACTGACTTTGGGAAATGCTGACAATATGAAGGGGGACCCCCAAAAAACATAATTTTTAAAAATTGTGTATTTATTTTTACATGTTTAAAGTACTCTCTATTTGATGTAATAGACCTATCAAGACACTTTTTCTACTGCTCAAAACAGTGCTGGAACTCATGAATTTTTATGCTTTTTAGTGCTTCTGCATTTCTCTGTTTCACTTCTTCCGTATCAGCAAAATGTTTCCCTTTGCGGACTTTTTTCATCCAGAGAAACAAACAAACAAAAAAATTGCTCAAGGTGAGATCAGGTGAATAGGGAGGGTAGGGCACAGGAGTCATGCCAAAACTGCTGAACACTCAGCGTGTCGTAAGCAGGTTGTCATAATGGGGTGGGGGTAGGGGGTGCACTGGAAACGTCAGGTTCTGGATTGACTGTCTGGTTTTCTGACTTATAGGCATAATTACCTTTTGGGTTATCACCCAGCAGAGATGTTCACTCTGTCTCCTTCTTAGGTCCTCCGTGACATGATATTATTTAAGGGAATACCAGGTGCACAGTTCAAGTATATGTGTTAAAAGGTGCTGCATTTTAGAACCTGAGAATGCACAGTGGTTTTATTCAATCAAACCAGAATTCCCTTTAAAACTAGATCATGTAAAAACAGGATTCTGATAAACAGGGTCCTAAGTTCAAACAAGAAACTCTACTAGAAGTAGTACACCTATTAGTACACAACTCTTCATTCTGGAGTTTCCAAATTATCTGTCGCACATCTAAATAATACCCATGAACTGTGCAACAACTGAAAAGCCACAGTTGGCCTCCAAATACATACAAAAACTTACAGGGAGTCGGGAGTTGCAGCCAGTCAGAAAATACTTACTGATAGCCAACACCTTTCCAGGCCCAATGCCATGTAGACACAGCATCTGTACTATTTATGGCCAATACCCTAATAACAATAATCATTTGAGTTAGAAGGTGCCTGGGGATGAGTCTCACCTCTCGTTCAGCCAATGCCAACACCCAAATGACAGACGAGGGCTGTCCAGAAAGTATCCAGCCACATAATATGAAAAACAGAGGCAGTGATGTCTAGATTTTTTCCAGACAGTCCTTGTACATCCCAGAGGTCTCATCCTCACGCCCTCAGCAAAGACCCACAGGGTTATGACATGTGCAGGCTGTGTGCCATGTCTGACCTGCCCTTGCTCGCTCTTCCCTAGAAATGTAGTCCCTCCTGAAGTAGTATGAAACAGCAGGCAAGAAAAGCCACGTATCAAATATGAATGAGAAGTTTACAACTGTTCTACACTGAAAAATAATGTAATTTATTAAATCCCAAGAGAAAAGAGCTTTTTGAAAATGTGATTACGTGAGGAAAACTTCATCTAGCAGCAACACTGCCAGTCAGGCTGTGCATCAATACCACAGGCAAATTTCCTAACTGTTTCACAAGGAACTCTCAAGATAATTTTTTTACATACCCAAGGCAGAGCTAAAGAGAGCTGATTATATGAGGAAAAAGATATTCTTTTTATCTTTTGAATTTCATAGGTGTTCATATACCTATTTTAAAGCAAGATGTTTTAGGGACCTTTTAAATAAGCTGTAACTTTCTGCTTTTTAATACCATCTTAGATTTTCTCAAATTTCATTCTGGGTAGAAAAAAATTAATTCTGAAACATAAAGCCTGTTGTAAAAAGAAGCAGACCATCGGAGATTTCCCCTCTATTTAAACCTGAGTCGGCTAAATTTACTACCCTTTAAATCTCAAATGTAAAGTTATTGTTCCTTTATGAGGGCAGGCAAAAGAAAGGCTGTACTAAATGACTGAATTACCATCTGTTCCCAGAACCCACTTCATCAAAGACTGTAGGAAACAGGTTATTGCTATACCGGGTTTATTTCTTCAGCTCTAAATTTCATCATTGAGGTCTAGGTCTGTAAAACGATACTCAGGACATGTATTTTTAGATAAGCTCATTAGTCTCCTATTGGTATTAAACCAGGCCTCATTACAGCATCCTTCAAAAGCATATAGGATGGATTTTCCTTTGTTCTCCAGTTCTCAATAATATAACCTAGGGCATTTTCCATAAACTCACAGAACACAGGTGGACTCACAGAAATGAGGCCTATGAACTCTAAACAGGAACTTACAAAGCCACCCTCTCTGCCAGGAGCTGTCCCAGCATTGTCCCCAGCTCAAGATCATGTTGGGATTCAAGGCATCTTCCTCCCCCAGGACGTCCTCTGGCCAATAGCACAGGCTGGTGGCCTCATGTCTGTGTGAGCACTCACTCAGGCTGTAATTCCTCTGCTCTCATACCTAAAGTGTGGAGAGGTGAGGCCAGGGAATATCCACCACAGTCTGTTAACCCACGACTCAACATCTCCCTGCAAAAGTACCTCTGAAATTTTACAAACCAACTATCTACCTCCCCATGCTTTAGAAACCTTTATGATATGGACAAGGATGAGAACATGACCTTCCCAGTAGGGATGGAGGTGATGCCATGCTGTTCCTCCTCCTTCCTGGGTCCATGAAGAACTCTGAGACAGAAAGGCAGAGATGTAGACTCTGCCTGTGACCTTGAGAAAGTACTTGAACCTCTGTGGGCCACATTCCCTCACCCAATGCCCGTTCCAGCACCAGCTCTAAAAGAACTATGACTGCTATGCAAGTCCTTTATCTTACAACTACATTTTCCCAAATGCTAATAGCACCAAAAGGCTGACAGGGGGCTACAGATTGGAAAGAGATGGTGGGAAAGGAGCGCAGCCCAGGCGAGGACATACACATGTGTGCACACATGTACACAATCATGTCAGATGCCTTCCACATTCTTCTTCACACAATTGCAATCTTTAATACAATGAGTATGTACCTATCAATTATGTTCACCTTTCCTTTAAAGGTTACTTTTACCTTACAAGCCTTCCTCAGTGCTAAAAATGTGATTGCATTCTCATCAAGACAAACCTTTCCAATCATGGCCTATGTTCACAGAACCTATGGTTAGCACGAAATAAAATTCACAGATACCTAGTTTTTTAAGTCAAGAAACAATAAAATACAATCTCCACCTATCAGGGTGATAAGAACCCATGACAGAGGGAACAGGCCCATGGCTGTGGGAGCACAGATCCATGCAGTCCCAGGGCAGCAACTGAAATGCATGTTGCCAAGCCCTTTGACCTGCCTAGATTCTCTTTAGAGGAACTGTGGAAAAACATCCCAGATGCACATCAAAGGATGGTCCCTGAGCTTTGGATGTGAGTACAAATGGATAGCCTGAGTGTGGCCAGTGAGTCCCAACACAAATCCAAGGGCCACCAGGTCCTGTGAGGGCAATGAAGACTCCAGGAAGTTTAATGACCAAATCGGTAGTTCTCCTGCCAGCAGCACTGACACCCAGGGATGTTGGCAAATCCAAGGAAAGGTGTCCTCACAGGCTGTCGCAGGACTGGGGGTGGGACCACTATCACTGTGAAGGCCCCTTCCTCCAACAAGGGAAGTCCTGACCCAAATGTCAATAGCAGCCAATAATTCTCGTATATGCAATTTCTAGAAATACCCCCAGAATTTTTGCTGGTGGTCACTTTGGGGACTGACCACACTTGGGGCTTTTGTAACTTCCACTCTGCCACTGTATCTTTTCTTCTCTGCTTCCCCCTCCACACCGTGTATGAACAGTGAATCTAAACTTTTACTGTTTGAACTGTTCAACTCCAGCATACACCAACTTAATTCGAATAAATGAATGTTGAATACAAGAGCGAAGACTCTGATCTCCTGTGGCGCACCCCTGTCTTTCCCAGGTCAGGATGCTGGCTTCACCAAGACAAGCAAGAGTGGGCATTGTGGGTCCACAAGCAGCCTGGGCTACCACCTTCTCAGCACAACTCCTCAGGGGCCATCTGCCTTCTCTGTCTGACCAGAGTAAAATAAGTGAAGCAGGAGGACACACAGGACTCACCCTGAGGGCATCTTACAGCAGCCTGCTCATTCCTGCCATTTTCAATGTGCACACGACCAGCTAAAGAGACATGCTTTTACGATGAAATGTTAACTACTAACCACCAAGGAATGAGGCTTATTTTCATATATTGCTGGAAAATGTGGGGGTTTCTTAAACAAAGGAATTAGTGTTTCATTTATATATCTTTTTTTTAACACACCAATAATTTATTTGTGTTCTAGAATGAGAAGACATAAAGTGTTTCCAGAGCACACAGGGGGCTCCAGTCCCACACTCTTCCCCAATCCCCATACACCCACCTTAGTCTCTTCCTCATCCTCTGATTTCAGTGAAAATAGTTCCGCTTCCTAGAGAAGTCCCCCAAACCCCAGCCAACAACAGCTATCTTCTGTGGACTGGAAGCTTCATGAGCAGCTCACCATTAGGCACAGGTGCTCAATGAATAGCAAACAATGGATGCAGGAACAAAAGGAGCACAGGTTATCATTATTTCAGGCATTTCCACCTTGATCCCACACACCAACATCTGACCAGAGGAAATGCATACTGGAACCAGTGGGCCTGGCTTATACAGAATTCTCATCTGAAATGCATCTACAACAGTATGGGTGAAAAGCGCCAAGTCTTTCTGGAAGACCAGAGAACATCCGGGCCCCTCAGACCAAAAACAATGGTTGACCTGCAACAGCCAACTATGCCCAGACAAATGCCCACCGGCCCTGGTGTGGTCCGGCTCACCTGTCAGGACAGCCCACCTTACTCATCTTCCTTCTCCCTCAAGGGGTGGCTCCTAACCTTTAAAACCCACCCATGCCCGTGTCCCCTTCACCCTCAGTCAATGGGCTCTCTCCTATCCAGCCATTTCCCTGGCTGTACCTCTAAAACTTGCTGGTCTCCGTGGACCTCCACTGGAGGTAGGAAGCTGCCATGCCACTTTCCCTCACCCTCTTCACCAATATCTGCCAGGCCGACCCCTCACTCGTCCCCATTATAACCCCCAAAACCTAATTCCAGCCTCCTCCAGTCTTCCTGGGCCCCAAAAGCCTCCCATGGAGCCCCCAGAGCTCCGCAAAAATGGGGCCCCAGCCCACCCCTTTAACCCAAGGGGCTCAGCTCCCACCTGTGCTTATGGGCTTTGACCTTGCAGCTAAGAAAAACTGAAGCACCACTGCTTAAATTAACTACTGTTGCTTTCCCCTCCAACACTGGCTGCCAAAGTCATCTTTTCAAACGCAAATGTCACTTCCCTACTTAAAATAAGGTAACTATAAAGAAAAGGCCAAAGTAAAGTAAATGCCTTTACTTGGCCACAATCTCCATTTCCAGCCTGATGCACTGTCCTGGTGACACTTGGTTCCATCCAATCTTGACATCACCCAGATCTCAGCACAAGGAAGGCCACTTTACCTCTCCTTACGTTGTTTCTCTGCCTGAACTACCCCATTATCACGATAGTGCCCATGACCCAACATCATCAGCTCCAGAGGAACCACCCCACCACTCAGCCACTAAGCAGTCCTCTGCTGCCCCAAACTTTGCAGGGGCTGCTTCTCCAAAAGTGAATGTCAGAAAAGGTTGTTTACAAGTCCTTCCCTCTGCAACCAGATGGCCATGGCCTCGACTATCTGTTTTTACATCCCCAGAGGCCAATAAGGTATCAAAGAGAGCCTCTCAAACAAGGAGACACTCCCTCTCCTCTAGGTGGTTAATAAAAAAGGGCAAATAAATTTGGTTCCCAGAACTGCACTCTAACAGAGGCACTAGGGTCCAGCAGCACCCTCTTAAAAATACCTTATTATTCTGTTACTGAGCACATATTACCTGTCTTGTCTCTTTGGGGAGGACAGCCAGAGAACAAGACATGGCCATCAGTAAATGCAATTAGAGATGATAAATATCAATCTAACATCATATATGGATTATGACTTTAACTTAAAACACACCACATGGTGCAACTGTGTATTCATACACATTCTCTACCAAATTAAATGCAGCACAGACAGGAGCCAAATGTGAGTGCATGCTTGACAGTCACTGAGAGTGCAGGTCGCTCTCAGTCAGGCTTTTGAGAGAATATTAAAACTGTTGAACTGATGGAAAGGCATGACGCCTGTTATTTGGTTATGGACACATTTGTACTACTTCTAGTTGTATTTTAGGAAGATGCAATTTATCTGGGCTTCATTTCCAACTCTGCAATTAATAAGTAAATAAACGGCCTCTTCTCACTAATATTTACAGAACAATGCATTCTGAGAAACGCTAACCTAAAGGATAGAACTGGGTTTTAGTGACTTTAACTGATATTAAAAAGTATAGTAAGAACTACATAATCAATAAAATAGTCTACATTTTTAGACCCAAAAGCCTATTTCTTGGGACAAGTTAAAATAATTATTCAGCACATTCTTTGTTTCATGACAAATACAAAGGAAGATAAAGATTTTTTTTCAATTTCATTAATTACCAAATTTCATTTTTCAGAGGAAAAAAGAAGTGGCCAAAACAAGGGCTCAGCACTTTGTCCACCAAAGCTGAGATAACTTCCTACACTCTCCACAAAACAAGTGCTCCGTGTCATTTTGCACAGTGTCATTTTGCACACTACCAGGTGTAGAAGCAATTCACACACATTTCCATAAAAGCGATTAGATTTCATATTTTCACTTTTACCATATTTCATTTGCTTCGAAAGTCTGAATATAAACATTACTGTAGTTTGTGTTGTCGTTTTGAAATAAAGTGGGGAAACTACAAAGAATGTAATGCTAGACAAACATCTGTCTGTAGAACCAAGCAAATATACTTACATCTTTTGCCATGTTACCAGATCCGTGAAATCGATGCTATAAATGTTCACCCTCCAGAGAAGAAAAATTATTTATCTGGTAAAAGGGAAGGAAAAACAAGAAATTAGTATGAATGAAAAAAGAAGTTAAAAAAAGATCAACATTTCCCCCAGTACCACCACCATCCTGACTGTTCTCTAGGTACCAGGTGCCTTCCTTTCCAAACCCACACTCCATCCTCAAAGCGCAGCTGGGGAAAACCCCTACAACTGGGATTTTAAGAGTCATCTCAACGAATGGAAATGCATCCAACACCACGATGCCCAGTCTGGCTCCCTGCAGATCCCTGTCGTCCCCGACGCCCACACAAAGACCCAACACCCTGTAGGGCCTGGAACCCAGCCCGAGACCGCGCACCCAGGGCGCAACTAAGGACCCCCCGCTAGCCTCTAGGGGCAGCCCCATCGTCCCTGCGCAAACGCGCACCCAAGGGGTGCATCAGTCCCGCCGGCTCGCTCCCCTCGCCCACTGGGCCGCCCGGTAACTCTGACAGGTGGGCTTCCGGGGTCTGGCCTCCGGCCTGTCACTAGGCCGCAGCCGCATCGCCGCCAGCGCCTCCCGCGCGCCGGAACCGGCAGTCGCGCGAGCCAAGTCGGGGTCAGCGCCGCCTCCGCGCACCCCGGACCCTCAGGCCCCTTGCGTTCGGTCGGACCCTGACCCCAGCCGGGTGCAGATGCAGGTTCTGCTGCTCCGCCTGAAGGCCACCTGCAGGCCCCGCAGGGGACCCGGGGCCCCTGACCTCACGGCCGGGTCACCTAGGCTCCTCCGACGGCTGCGCCCAGGACCGGGGTCAGGAGGCCGGGACCCGGGAAGAACGCGCAGACACCGCGGGGAAGGAGGGCGGGAGACCACTGGGCTCCCCGCGTGCCCGCGCCCCTTCGGGACCCTGGCCCTTGCCGACCCCCTGCCCGCCGCACCTTGCTGGCGGTGGGCGCGCGGACACCAGAGGGCGAACACGAAGGCGCGCACACGGACACGCGGGCTCGGACACGCGGACACGGAGACGTGGGCAGTCCCGGCGCGCGCTCCGGCCCGGGGTCCTGCCCTGCGAGGCGCCGGGCGCGGGGCTCACCCTGCCGAGCGGGCGTCGGGCGGCGTGACGTGCGCGGCGCGGTGACGTGGGCGGCGGCACCGGCTCCCGCAACGCGCCTGCGCGCGTTTTCGCGCCTTCGGCTCCCTCCTCCTCCTCCTCCCGCCCTGGCGGCCCGCGCTAGACTCTGAGGGGGATGGGCTTCGCGGGTGCGTGC